>MINK01007072.1:0-13626 GCA_001735545.1 Phormia regina
ATTATTTTAAAGTTTTATTTTTAGTAACATTGATAATTAATTTTACTTAAAAATAATTTATATATTTATTAAGGGATCGTTTTCTTAAAACTCTAAAATTTTCTTAATAATACCAAACTATAAAAATTTTCTTTTCTAGATAATTGTAATACGTTTTTTTATGATTCTTATAGCTAATCATGCTTGTCAAACTTATATAGAAATGGATGGATGAAGTTATAATTATTTTTTTATAATAATTACTAAAGTATTAATAAAATTAACATATATAGTTTATTGCCAAACTATTGAATATGTGAAATCAGTTTTGTCTTAATTATATCAAATTATTTGTAAATATTAAACATTTAATACACATGGAATTCTGAAATTAAGCTATCGGATTTACAAGAGGGCCTCATAACGCTTTTTTAAACCCTACACCATCAGAACTTGTTGTGGTATTATGTGTTTGTGCCGATATTTGTAACCTGCAGGAAAAAAGCGCCCAACCCCCACCTTACTGCTCAACAAAAAAACCACTTCCTTAACGACTTAACAATGTCCGTCATTCCGTCTGGCTGTATGTGCAGCCAGTGCCAAAATAAAAATTTAGTACTAATTTTTATTTTGGCACTAGAAAAAAGACAGTTGGTTATGATCGGCCCATTTTTACCCTAGTCACTCATGCAATTAAATGAAATTTTATAAAAATTGCTTCATAATTGAACATTGTTCCCTCTATTCTGATAATAATATATTCACAAATATGAGTATTAAGATAACATTGTTAACAAATAAGTTATATATTTTATAATTTACCATAACACTCACTTCTAGGAATCGACGTTAAGCAGGCACGGATCCATGGGGAGGGAAAAAAGGAAATTTCCCTCCCCAAAATAAAAACCCTCAATGAAAAATCTGTATNNTGTTAAGAAAATCGTTCTATTTTCCTCCCCCAAAAGCTTGAGCTGGATCCGCGCCTGACCTTAAGTGTATAGCAACTTGTAGATGTAAATATCAGTCCTGTATTTTTATATTTTATTTACCACTTAGTAAGATTGCGCACAGTCCTGTTTATGCTCATAAACATATTTTCTTCAGTTATTAAAAATACAAAAAATTGTCGATCATCGAAAAGAAACTTGATAATTGAAGAAAACATTATTTTACATACTGAAAGATCGAAGAAAAAATAGTGAAAAAAATTGTAATAAAATCTTCGATTTAAATATAGAAAAAATAAAAAATAAAAAAAAAAAACAATTAAATCACATTTAACCCAACAATTTTTTATATTTTTCTCACAAAGTAGGTGTAAAAAAATTTGTAATTTTGATCTAGATATTGAGAAATATTCTAGACCTATGATTTGAAAAAATCTATTTTTTCTAACCTGATCTTTCTTCTTTTTATTACCACAAAAAATTGTAATTAAACCAGTGCTTGCCACTGTGAGAACGAAATTTTTTTTAACATTTTTTATTATATGTTTTGTATTATAGACATGAAATATTAAGAGAACGTCCGCATATGTGCGCCAATTTGTTAAGCCCTGGATTAATCAAATGTTGTTGCTATATAACAAAGGAGTACAATTAACCTAACTTTTTAGATCACTGTTCATTTGAAATTTTTTTGTTTGAGGTAAAAATTATTTATAAAATTTTTAAAGCGGAATAGATAAAGATAAAGTAGATTTAAGACCAGTGAATTTAGTCCATTTTCTACAACATTTAATACAGGGATGATAAATTGAGCACAATTGTACTTTTGTAGAATCAGGTACATAAGTACCCCAGTGTTAAATTAACTTCTAGATATGCGTAGATGTTGGCTGAATATATGTTAAGCATTCTATTACTCATAATAAAAAAGAAATTATTTGTTTTTTATAACTTTTGGTGAAATTTTCCGAATTTTTGAAAGCATTTATAAATCTGTTTTATAGTAGCAAACCTATCTAGAAATTTGAAAAGAGATATTTCGATTAAGAAGTTTTGAAAAGTTTTCAATGAAGTTTTGAACGTTTTAGTACAATTAGAGTCCAAGAAGTACAATATTTTATTAAATTCAATACAATAATGAAAATTTCATTTATAAACCCTGATATAGATAGAATGAGTGTATTTATGACAGTTTAATAATTTTTGACGGGAATTTGACAAGTGACAAACATTTTATTATTTGAAAAACATTTTCAATTGCCAATATCTGTAGTGAATATCATATAAAGCGGAGGTATCGAGTCCACACTTTGACATGGAATCACTCTATAATAATATTTTTGTAAAATTATATAAAGTTTAAAACAACTTTTGAATCTAAATTTTATATAATTGGAGAGGCCCGACCGTATGATACTTTGCATCATTGTAAATATGCATAAAAACTCGAGTAGGACTATTCAACTGATGCTTTTAAAATTTAATTTTAATGGGAAAATATTTTTTACTTATCATTAATCATAGCTAACATTTTAACGAATATTGTGTGACGTTGTATGCTCTTACAAATCATTTGACAGAAAAAACAACTCCAAACATTTTTTTGTAATGTAAAATTAGTGATCACGCAAATTTGCTCAAATATATGATAAATGTAAACATAGCATTATAAATATTACGTTCATACTTATATTTGTTTGTTTTTATGCATTTTTAGGCAATTTTCGTAATGAGTGTATTTCAGGAGGACATTTGTATGGGCTTTAGGAGAAATAATGGACCAATCACAGCCAATTTCAATAGGTTTTATCTATTAAATTCTAACGGCCCTAACCATATCATATTTAGTTGGCAATGTTATAGATATATTTGTGTCGTACCAAAATTTAACCTAATTTCTGTTTTTTTAAGTTTTCATTATTTTTTTAACTTAATTTAGGATATAAAATTTGAAAATAATCACTAGACATTTTACAAAATTCTAAATAATATTACAGCAAAAATCATGTTAATAAATATCTCCGATTTCAATAAAATTCATTGATCATTAAAAGTGTTTCCGAACCATGAAATGTTAGACCCATTATTCTTTTCGGTCCTGAAATATGACGGTTTAAAAAATGTTGAATGCTTTACAAAGGAATACCTATTTAAGTTCTAATAACTTCTTAAATATACATGGTAGAAATTTAGTTGTTGCTGCATATTAAAGACGAATATTAAAGACAAATCAAAAGTTTAAAGGTCAAAGTTGAAGACAAAAAAATTAAAACTATTATATCTAAAAAACCTGTATTTTTAAAATTTTTATAAATTATATATATATTAGTTTAGGAGTTATGGACAAAAATAAAATCCAAATATTAATAACTCCAAAGCTATAGAAAATAAAAAGTTAATTTTAAAGTAGTTTTGAAAACAAGGAGATTAACTTAAAAATTATAAATGGTGAGTTACTTTGGATCGAAAGTTTAAAGGTCAACATAAAACTTTCAAGAAATAAACCATTATATTTCTGAAAACGACATTTTGAAAATGCAAAATGAAATATATAACCTAAACTAACCTAACTATACATCATACTTGTGAAAAATTTCATGTTGGACACTCATTTTGATCAGATGTTATATAACAAAATATGAACTGAAGTCAAATTTTGTATATAAAATAATTTTTCTAAATATTTTAAATTTTACATACAAAAAATCTGTTTTTTTCTGTATTTTGCTTTATAAACCAATAGTGGCTCCAACTTGAAATTTGGCACAAATATAGAGAAGGGTTTCATTAGCAATACGTATATTTTTTTAAGAATTATAAAATATCGTTTTTTTTTTTTTTTTGAGATATTAAGCTTTAATTTTTATATTATCAATATTGACCTTTGAACTTTTGATGTATTTTAATATTTTACTTGTCCTTTTACAATTCGTGAATTCTTCTATTGAATGAAATAATAAACGGGAGAAGAAGGTATAGTCGGTCAAGACCGACCATATGATACCCTACACCATTGCCTATGTACACCAAAATTCGGGAAGGAGCCAATTATGGACCTATACTTCTATTAAGTGGAAAATAAAAACATACTATTGCAGAATATTATTTCGATACTAAGATTCATATGTTCTTATGTACTTTTTGGTGATTCTCGAAATTGGGTCTTATATGTGAGCTATGGTCAATTATGGACCGATTTTTATGAAATTTTGCAGAGTCACTTATACTCATATAAATGTTATATGTGTCGAATATTAAGTAATTATTAAAGTGATTTTCGAAAGATTGGTTCATATGGGAGATATCGTAAATTATGGACCGATCTTGATGAGATTTAGCACATATGATTACATAAAACTTATTTATTTTAAATTTCATTAAAATATTTAAATTCTTAAGGTATGTTTGAGTGTTAAACTCTATTCCGGGAGAACATTTGTATGGGGGCTAGGTGAAATAATGGGCCAAAAATTACCAAAATCAATAGGCTTCGTCCTAGTACCAAAAAAGTCATATGTACCAAGTTTCATCAAATTATCTCTAAAATTGCGATCTCTACTTAGCGCACAAGCTTTACATGGACAGCCACCCAGCCAACCAGACGGACGGACGGACGGACATTGTTAAATCGACTCAGAAAGTGATTCTGAGTCGAACGGTATACTTTAAGGTAGGTGTAGGAAAATTATTTCTCTGCGTTACAATAATTGTACAAACACATAATACCCCAACGACCTATGGTGGTGTAGGGTTTAAAAAGAATTTTACAATGTATATTTTAGAAATTTGTAGCTGATGGCCCTGGCAGCCAGTGCCAGTATTTTGTACATAAAATTAATATGAAATAAATAAATAAATAAATAAATAAATAAATAAATAAATAAATAAATAATTATTTTAGAAGTTATGAGCAATAAAATGTGATTACTTTTTGAAAAAAATCAAACTCTTTTTGATATTTGAAACGTCATATTTTTGTGATTTGAGTCAAATTTGCAATATTTAATGCCTGTTGCGAATTTCATTGAAATCGGATGTATTAAATCCGAAAATGTCTCTTTTTATCCGTTTTGATATAGAATCACTCATATGAATCTAAAGTTGAAATTTTAGATAAAATTTACATTTTTGGTATTATTTTCCAAAAAGGTGTTAATATTTCATTTTGTTAAGGTTTCGACAGAAATTTTAACCTAAGTGCGTGTAAATCCGGAATGATATGGGCAACAGTTTCTTCTGAAGCCCTAAGCAAACTTTGTCATTTTAAAATTTATGAAGCTAAACTCTGTACAATGTCTGGGTGACCATTTGTATTAAATAAAGACAATTTTCGAAAAGGTTTCCCTAAGCTGGGATTTTCGCTATTTTTGGTAACGGATTTTTACTATATTTTATATCTAAGCCCGGGATCACACACAGCAATTGTTCTTGCGGCAATTCTGAGTTTATAGGAGAAAGAGGAGAAGAGAATACTAAACTTTTACGTTCTCTTCACATCTCTCATCCACAAAATCAGAATTGCAGGCAAGAAAAATTGCTGTGTATGAACCCAATCTAGTAAAAAAATATAATATGTAATTTGTGAGAGTGCTGACGATATGTATGAATAGCTAATTTTCTAAACATACTATTCAAATACAAGGACGGAAAATATAATATTATATACATATGTATAATCAGAGTACTACTTATATTCGAATTATCGAATCATTTCAATAGCTTTGTTTTTTACTAAGATATTCAAAAACGTATTTTTTAAACTCAGATGTTCTTAAGACAAAGTAATGAGGAAATTTTTAATAGAGTAGACATGATACTATTGTAGGGGACAATGATAAGATTATACCTTAATATAAAACGTTCACAAAACACTTGTTTCTTTTTTGGCTCTTCTGAAAATTTATATAAAAATTCTAGACCTTTCGCTAATAATATTTCTTAGCTATATTAAGATACAAATATTAAGTCTAGTTTTAATATTAATAGTGAAGTTAATTCTAATCTTGATATCATATTAATTGATTTTTAATTATTATTATTATTTTTTTTTCTCAAATATTGTTTTAAAAAATTTTGCATTACCTTTCCTTTAATGTTCAATAAAATTCAGTACAAATTATTTTTTTTATTGTTTTTGTATTTTTTTTTTTAAATTGAATTTGTTTTATTAAATTTTTTTTTGTTGTATTTTTTTCTCTTCTGTATGATTTTAGAATAAATGTTTTATGTTTTAAAAGCTAAATAACTTATTTTATAAATACTTAAGTTTATAATGGATTTTTTATTTTCTTTCATATTGTTAAATTTATATATATTTGTTTTATAATAATAATAATATTGAATATGTTTTTTTTAAAAATTATGTCACAGAAAAAATATCGTTTTGTATAAAAAGAAGAAAATAATTATGTATAAAAAATATTTTAACTAAAAAATACATTTAATCACACACACAAATTCATATAAATATAATTAATATAAAAGCATAAAAATGTAAAAATAATTTTTCTAAATAAAATAAAAGGAAGGAAGGATTAATACAGATACATTTGCTTAGATGTATGAACATTTAGTTTATTTTGACTTAAGTCAATAGAAATTTTATTAATAAATTTTTATTAATTTATTTTTATATGAAGCATCATTTTAAAATCTTTTTTTGTATGGAACTATAATTATTTTTTTTTTTTAAATTTTATAAATATTTAAACATTTATTTTGTAGAAAAATTTGAGAACATACTCGTGTGTAAAAGTAACGAAAATTTTTAAAAAATTCATGTTCCAATATTAAATTGAATGATGACTTCATTACAAATTACTTCCTATAAAAAAATACAAATACCTTTTAGCCTTTTAAATAATAATTAAAATTTATACTTTCCAAATCAACCTAACTAATGCCACCCAAAAATATTTAATAAAAAAACTAAAGAGTTTTTCATATGAAAGTACGTACATAGATAGTATTTAAGTGATCGTGTTAATGAAATTATCAAATAATTGCTTTTGCCCACTATATATTGTATATTTAGTTAAATATGTATTGTATGTTTGTAGATAGATTCATAGAAAAGACAAAACCTAAAAGAAAAATTATACAAAAATTGTTGTAAAAAAAAACTTAATATAAAAAAATAGATTTAAACACATTGCGTACATATCACACCATATTGAGAATAGAAAGGTTTTTTTTTGTCTGCTATATATGTAATTCTAATAAAAAAAACCAACATTCTAGAGTTCTACGCCTAAACTCTAATAACTACAGTACAGCACGGTACAGTATTCTTTCTATATATATATAATTTTTTTTCTTCTTCTTTGTCTCTTACGTAGAAATATATATCAAGTACATTTTACGAATTATAATTTAACGAATCATGTGTAACTTCCAGCGCAACACAAAGTAGGCAATAATTCTTAGAGCTATAAAAATGCCAATTAAGGCTACAGCATCAATCCAATATTCGGCTTGATCCATAGACATTTCTTCTAAAAACTTTTTAGGACTACGAAAATGACAATACATAGCATCACATTGTAATTTAGCACGATCCATACCATAAATGGAAACCATGGCACCTGAAATATACATAAAAATCGATTAAAATAAATTAAAATTATTTGAGTAAAAAATTACGTACCTTCAAAACCATAACGTACATAGCTGACATAAGTAACCCATTGTAAATAACCCGGTATAGTATCAAAATTAACAAAGAATCCCGAAAATAATATGGTTGGTATTGTTGTTACTGGTCCTAAAAATACACCAGCTTCTATATTCATACCAGCACCTATAAGCAGTCCTAACGATTGAGCCACCAATGATGTTAGCACACATATGACCACAAACATTGTTATCCTTTGTGGTTCCATAGGCTGTGATGTTAAGTAATAGACAACAATGACATAAACACTAGAGAAAACAATCTGAAAAGGATGAAGAAAATAATTTAAATATTTTTTTTATTATTATAATAATTTTATTGTTTTGGTAATAAAATTATCCATTAATTGAAAAATCACTCTAGAATTGGCTCTTCACAAAAATGACATGAATGTCTAGTTATAGAGGTGGACTTTATTCGAGAAGAATTTAAATATAAAATTTTTATTAACCCAAATTTAAAACTCTTGCATTTCATTTAATAGAAAAATATAATGACTTCAAAATTACATGCTTGAAATTGAATTACTTTGAAAGTTTAAAGGTCAAATTGGTTAATATAAAGATCAAAACTGCATATCTCTAACAACAAACTGCTTTTAAAATTCATAAAAAATTTTATATTCAAAATTTAACGCGATCCAAATATCAAAAGAAGTTATAAATTACAAAATTTATTTTGGTCCATAACTTCTAATATAAATACGCTTCCACCTTGAAAATTTATGTGTGAAAGAAGAAGTTTATATATTTTTTAGTATGTTATTTATATGTTAAACTTTGACCTTTTGATGTATAGTTTAGAAGTTATAAACAACTAAGTAAGAGAATCTTCGTAAAGTTTTTAGCCTTTTTTAGACGTACAAGTTCTGAAAGATTATGATTTGAGAAATACTTCTAATTACCAATATCTGTAATGAACTTCATAGACATCGGATATGTTAAGTTTTAACATTCAATCACCTAGATGGGACAATGTATTGGTAATATTTTATCAAGAGCCTTGGACTGTCAAACAAGAATATACAATAATAAATGACCAGAGAACTATAGATAGAATATATATTACAAAAAAATATCATTAAAAGATGTATAGATTGCCAACACACTAAAAAATAAAGCTAGAAACGGAAAACATATAATGAAGAATCAGGAGTGCGATCCAAAAAATCTTCATCCCAGTCGGAAATAGAATGGCTAAAGATATATTCTAAAATGCATTATTTAGGATCTACAAGGCCTGCCAACCGCATTCCAGCACCATTTCTTTTTTACACGGCGTGTCATTGGAGGCAGTGCCTTCTTTTTTATGTTTGTAATGAGAAATTTAGAAGAGGAAGAAGATGCCTCTTCTATTTTGCATCTAACAAAATGGAACAATAATTAGTACCGGATTTTTTTTTTTAAGAAGTCGAGAAATTTTTTAAGGAATTTTTACGGAAGACAAAAAGGAATGTGTTTAAAGTTTGTTCGGAGGAAGCACTAACAAAATTTCCTGCTGGAATATAATTAAAGTTCAAAAACTTGGAAACAGTTGATAATAAAGTTTTCATTGCTTTTTTTAATTGATAATGTGCTACAGATTGATAGTTGTTTTAGCAGCTTTCTTGAAACAGTCTATCCAACTCCTTTTTAATTCTTCAATATTTTGGGACACCTTTCTGGTCCTTTTAATTCTCTTGTCACATAAGTCTAATATCTCTTCACTGGTCTTAGCTTCAGATAATTTAGAGAATTGACCTATCTTGGTACAAAAACTATGTTATTATTTTGGTACCACTCCAGAGCGTTCTTAATTAGTAACATGATACTAAATAGTACCAAAAATATGTAGATCCATTGTGCTCTTTTATGAAAGGAAAACTATGTTTTTTGCAAAAATTTGTTGACTTTATACGATTTCAACTTTACATTAACATTAACTTTTCGTACCAATTCGCCTGAGTACTGAGCTAACAGGGGTGCTTTTCTATCAGATGTGTTTAGAATTCCTTTCAATTTTCTTGGTCTTCAAAATATCATGTGGAACTTTTTTCTCCCCGAACTATGTTTACTATCAGTTGCTGAATTCTTCTGATTCTGTTTAATAATAGTGGAAACAATTTGACAGCAAACATTTAATTCCTTGGACAATTATTAGGATTTGAAATGTTTTAATAATTAATAGCACGTACATGCTTTTCGACACTCATTTTGATCAAGCTTCGAAAAAAAGTTATGTGGTAAAACGTGTGTTAAGATTTTTTCGATCACAGTCCTTAGTACAAGAACTTATCTATGTAATAATGGCTCAATGAGCAACTGTTTGAAAATTACAGGACAGCTTTGTGTCCGTTATGTTATGATTCTCATGTCCAAAACTCTGTACGAGTCGAGCAAACATGACTAATGTATGAAGAATTTTATCTCTTTTATCAAACTGGTAATAATACATTTACAAATGGACAACCAAATTTATCAGTCTTTATTTCAGTGAGACTTGGACAGTGACATAGAAAATGTTACAGGAAGATCCTTACCAGCTGATCCGTATATAGGTATTTCTTCAATTAGGACAAGAGAACAGATTTTGGTCAGTTCGCCCACAATATGATATTCAGAGCATTTTGAATGAATCCTAATGCAGACCATCTCCAAGTTTAAATGTTACGACATCTTGCTCAGAGATGTCTGGCATTCATGTACCAGCCTGGATGTCGTATATATCCGAAACCGTGTTGACTATTTTTACAGATTTGGATATCCACACTGAATAGAGATCTCGAAATTTAAAGCAAACATCTTTACAATATGCGGAAATGTAAATATCCCAACCATATCAAGACATTTAGATCCATCAGTATTAATTTCCAATAAATTAATTCCTAATTACGAAGCAGACGAGATTGATACTTAAAAATCTCTTTCAAGAAAAGGGCTGGAGATGCAACAATAAATATTGCAGGGTATGTCATTAAAGAACCCTTAAACGGATGCATGACCATATCCTCTGTTATTCTATGCCCCTATAAAATTTTAGAATTTTATTTCTGGCTTTGGTTGAAGGGAAATTATAATAGAGTGGATGGCCAAGTGATGAGTAAAAACAAAAAAAGCGGTGAGTTTTTTTGGTACAAAAAATTGCAGTTTTTTAATTCCCTGATTTTAAAACAAATGTATCTATCTGTGGCAAAATTTCATTGGAATGTCTCTTCTTGCTTAAAAATAGTTTTTCAAAAATAATCTAAGACAAATTTGTTATAAAAACGGGAAGTAGTTCATCCAAAATTTTAGTTTCGAAATAACTTTCAATTATAAAAGTGATTAGATTTATGTGAAATCAGTTTTTTTTCAAGTCATATTAAATTTGTTAAGAATATAGAAATATCCTTTAAGAATATAGAAATATCCTTTATTATTTTTAATTATTTAATGTCGAAATTTGAACTTACCTGAAATGGTAGATCTGCCATTGTCTTAGCAAAATAGAAAGCCTTTAGAGAATACCAATAGTTCAAATGCTCTCTCACAAATACTGACATTTCCGTGGGGACTAGAAATTATAAACAAACAATTATCGTTTAAGAAGAAAATATATCCTATATCACAACTATAACTTACAAGTCAATATTGTTGGCATCATGGCCGTAAACATGGTAAATAGTGTTGTAAAGAATATACAACCAGCATTACTCATTACCTTTGAAGCATCATTACCCACATCATAATAGATCATACCAATAATGGCTCCCACAATTATATGCGATGCTAGACGCATATGTGTTAGCATACGATCACGCATAATGGTAACAAAGGAACGTTTGAGCAAAATCCAAAATTGTGTCCAACCACTGGTGGGAAAACCGGATTTATTCGGCAGCGTTATAACCGATTCATGGGAATCCAATAATGATGTGGTACAGCCAGCACCATTAGTATTACCTCCTCCTCCTCCACCTCCGCCACCAGCAGTACCGCCTCCCGCACCTGCAACATTACTAACAGCATTAGTACTTTGAGCTCCCTTAGAACTATAACTACAATTATCATCACCATTATCGGTGCGTGGTGGTAAATTGATGACAGAACAATCGGATTGTTGACTGTGCTGTGTTTCCAATTTCGGTGGTTTTAAAATGCTCGAATTAAGCTCTAATTCAGCAGCTGAAGTGGGTTCATCCATTTTCAGCTTTTCATCCTCCAGGGTAACCGAAGTGGTGTTTGTCGTATTGCCACCATTGGATGTACTGCCATTACCCTTGATAATATCATTGTTAATATCTTTGGATAAATCTAGGCCATAATTTTTGTGACTATATTTCTTGCATACGCCACTCTTAACGGCTGCCACCAATTTTGGCACACATTCACCATATTCACCACTAGCCACCTCCAAAACATAATCAGCGGGATTATGATACGAAGGACAATCGTAACCCAAAGAGGAAAGAAACGGCACCAAGGCCCTAACTCTACCCTCATACATACACTGACCCTCGGCCAGCATATATAAATGATCAAATTTTTCAAATAATCTAGCTGAGGGCTGATGAATAGTACACACTATAGTGCGACCCCCTCTAGCTAGAGATTTTAGCAGCGATATCAATTGGAAGCACGTCGAACTGTCCAAGCCTGAAGTGGGCTCATCGAAAAACATAACGGGTGGATTGTTGACCAATTCTAAAGCAATTGACAGTCGTTTTCGTTGTCCTCCAGAGAGATTACAAGTCTTTGTATTGCTTGATTCAATCAAACCTATAGTTTCGAGTATTTCATCTACTACAACTTTTTTGGCAGCCAAATCCATATTTTTACCCAATTTAAGATTAGCCGAGACCATCATAGCTTCACGTACCGAAAGATTGGCAATGAGAACATCATCCTGCATAATGTAGCAGGAAAGTTTACGAAAACGTCTGAGATTACGTTCTTTGCCATTTATTAAAACTGAGCCACTTAATTGAGAGGTTCTAAAAATAAAGAACAACAAAAGTTAGGTAAATTCTCTAATTTAATTAAATTAAATAAATTATTTAGACTTTTTATTACTAAAATAAATTTTGTCTAACGTCTACATTTGTTTTATTTTAAAGTCATTAAATATAAATTTGAAAAAGTTTAGGAAAAACACGTTCCATAAGTCTGGTGTATAAATATGATTAATTTTATCAGGAAATCTTGAACATAACATTCAACTCAATCGCATTTAACATTTATGTATGTACATACATATGTATATATGAATGTATGTATACAAATGAATTATAAATGCTATTCTATTGTAAGACTTCTTCTAAATCTTAGCTATTGTCATAAAAAAAATATAATTCTCATAAAAAAGTGATTTAATATTTTAAAAGAAAAATATGTTTGTATATATGTATGTGTGTATTTTGTTCCTTCTTTTGTTAACTTTTACGTATGTATGTTATAAGCCTTTTAAAGCATATAAGTATGAATTTCAGTGTTTGTATGAATAATTCTTTCTTTTTTGGCTTAAAAAAAAACAAAGAATTATATATATAGCTGGTATGCATTTCAAGACAAATAAATAGGTATTCATATGTTAAAGATAGATAGACAGATATATAGATAGATGAACAAGTGTTGGTTGTGGTTTTGCAAATATCTAAGTAAATATATAAAAAATGGTGTAGGACTATATATAAATGTATTATATAAGTAAAAACCTCTACAGTAAGTATTAAAAAGAATCACATTTGACAACCTGTCATGTATTCGTTTTATATGTTACTCTTCAAAAGTTAGTGAATGAATTGTGCACATCAAGGTTGTAAAAGATCTTCATAGGAAATCTGGGATCCAGATACACTCAGAAAAAAAAAACATGGCCACTCCATGATCACCACAACTATTCAGTGATTGTACAGCCGTTTCTCTTTGATTTGAATAATAACATGTTCATGATAGCAATGTTTATTATTCTGTTTTATCATTCAATGATTGCAAACAATCAAAATTTTAATATGGTTCACTGAATCATAATATATATTTCAACACTTTTGTATGAAACCATATATAT
>MINK01007074.1:0-24968 GCA_001735545.1 Phormia regina
AGAAAAAATGAAATTATCTTAGCTATTTTGTTTGTTTATATGTTGCTATTTTAGCATTGTCTTAAAAATGTTTTTGTTGAAATTTGTAAAGAGTTTTGTTTTGTATTGTTGTGTGTTGTATGTTTGATTTTTTGTTGTTTAAATAATTTAGTTTTATATTCTATTTTAATTTTTTTTGGAGGATTTTCTTTTTTTTTAATTTTCTAGTAAATTTGTTATTTTTTTAAGCTTTTTAAAGTTTTTTTGTTTTTGTTTTGTTTTTTTTTATTAAAGTCACTAACGTATTAGCAAAAAATTTTGCGCCTTTTCGGTTATTTTTCGGCATAGTCCCACGACTCTCCGTCACATTCCAGCGTGATGAGATTGATTTTGACTCCCCGACGGTTTATTTTCACCCGTTGTGGTCAAGGAGTTATTGGCGATATCATCATCACCTCTTTCGGCCGCTGTTTCATCAGCTTCTTCTAGTTCAGCTAAATTTTCTTGATCGGACTCTTCAAGGGTTACCTATTTTAAAATAAAATAATATAATAAATTTTTTCATTGGAAGCATTATATAGTTTATCTAACCTGAAACCTTATTTTATCCTCGTTAGCTGGCTGTTCATCGGCCTGTGATGGTGGTGGTGATGGTGGTATCATACTCTGATAATAGTCTCTATTCTCTTCAAGCGTATCTAATATATCTTGGGCATCTGGATGCACCAAATCGGCCCAAGTTTCCCAGAGTGGATGTACAATATAATCAATAAAGCCGACCTGCGACTTTTCAATCGTAGCATTATGACGATCACACATTGGACTAATATCCATGCCCGATTCACGTTCTTTATCGCCTTGCAAAAAGAACTCTTCCATTAGTAAAGCAACCCAGCGTTTGTACAATGGCAATGGCTTGGTTGGATTACTTAAATCGGCACAATGGACAAGATTTTCAAGAACCTTTAGTGAAAAAAAATCAACAATAAATGTTAGCAAGTGGTTAACTAGTGTGAGGAAATTGTTTGTGTGTGCGTGTGTGTGTTAAAAATACCTGTATACGATCTGTGTAATTGTCCAGCAGTAGTACACCAGATCCTGCTACCTTTTTCGTTTCTACCATAGTTTTTAAATCGGCCAAAAGGCTCATATGTTTGGACATGTCAGTTGATAGTACAATATCAATTACCATTTTTCTTAATGTTTGGCGTTGTTTCCTTTAAGAAAAAGATGATAATAAAATTTAGTTTAGGATGATAAATTGTATAGATAATTAAAAAAAAAAAATCGATTAGATTTTCTTTATATTAGACCTATTTATTATTGCAATATGTTGGTAACGTTGAGTTCAACTAGAAAGGCTGACTAATTTACTGAATGCTTAAGTTCATAAGCAGATATTTATCACTATAAGGTTACACTTTGTCGAATCGACAATGAAACTATTAGACGATTTAGCTATGTTCGTATATCTTTCGGTGTGTACTTCTTAAAACTCTGTCATTTGAAATCAGTATAAGGCTCCGAACAGACATATTAGGAGGACGAAATTTAGCGGAAATATTTATCGTTTGTTTGTTATTGAAAATGAAAAAACTCGGTTCATAAACAAAAACATTGTCAACCAAATTTTCGAAAATTAGGTGAACCTTGTAATTCCATACAATTTTTTACGGATATCTTTTATAATATAACGAAGTGTTATATAAATTGTTAAAGAACCAATATTAAGTTGGAATCGAAAAATAGTTACGGTCGCCTTTATGCTTTTACCGACCCATCTCATTTATTCTTAATTATTTAAATATTTTTTTAGTCCTTTTTGAAAATATATTATCTTTTCATTAATAATATTAAATACTTACTTTTGCATATTACAGAATATATCACATCCTTGATTTTGCAATAATTTAAAGGCAACAGCTAAATGATGATTTTCCAAAACAGATTCGTCATTATACATTAAGGCTAATTCGGAACCTAAAATATAAAATTACAATATTAAAATATTGCCAGGAAATTAAACAAAAAGAAAAAAACTTTTAAAACATACTTGAATTAACTAAAAATTGGTTAGTTAGACCAGGATGATCAACATCATGAATACAGGCTGCAAATAGAGCACCGCCCACTTCTAAAGGCGTAAAGACACCCTCAAGTGCAGGAGTATTTAATAAAACATTAGTACTTTGTGTTACATCAGCCGCATGTAGTGAATTGTGAAACGGATTGTCTTTAACATAATGGTCCTCCAGAGTAGTCATAAAATTAAGAAAATTTTTCGGTGGTATCATAAGACTGGTCAATAATTCTCTACTCTGTAATGAAAACAAAAAAATATATATAAAATGTAAGTAAATTAATAATAATTAAAATTATAGCAGAAATTAACCTGAAATATTGTGTATGCTACACAGGTGAGTGGACGATTATTACTTAAATCGCCTATTTTAAATATATCAATGCCCCAGGTATCTAATTCAGCCAATTGTTGACCTAATTGTACCTCATGTGTTGTCTCTACACCATAGGTGGGCAAACGTTCTCCGGTAAATGAGTTTGTATGTGATAGAGGACGTTTAACACCAGATATTTGAGACATGGGTGGACCTCTTGGTGAACGACTGCGTTGTTGTTGCTGTTGTGGTGTTATTTGTGGTACTGGGACATTTGGATCTGTATTCTCCTCAAAACGCATTGAGGGTAAGTCAAATTCTTGTTGTTTGTCTGAAATTAGAAAAAGGGAAATAAATACAAAATTAAATTTTATATTTGAAAAAAAAAAAAAATTGACAAAATTTTTGAATGACTTTGTGTTACAAAATCAGAAAATAGGGTCTGGAAATATTATTCTTGTAAATTAGTCGGGGTTCATATACAGTAATTTTTCTTGCAGCAATTCATACTTTGTAGACGAGAGAGGTAAAGAGAATGTAAAAGTTTAGTATTCTCTTCTCCTCTCTCTCTTATAAACTCAGAATTACGGCAAGAAAAATTGCTGTATGTAAACCCGGACTTAGAAGAAAATTATGCTCTAAAGTAAACTTTTTGAACGAAAATATGACATAATAGAATAATAAGTTCGTTGCCAAAATTTTTAAAAATTCTGGGAATATCTAAAATTTTGAATTTCTTTTCTGAATTGATAGCATTTTTTGTTATATCATTTTACAATTTATTATAAATGAAACTTTTGCAAAAGTTCAAAATTTGTATGAGAAATACTGGGAAATTTAGAGTCTCATTTTGTAAAATGAAACGACAAACGTTTCCCTAGCCGTGGATCCGCGCCTGATTTAGTGTAAAAGAAAAAAATTGAAAACATTTAAATCAAAATCGAAATTTTGAAAATAAAATGGAAAATAATTAAATATTTTCCATTTTATTTTCAATTTAATTAAAAAGCTCCGTTCTTCTACCTTCTAAATTAATATAAAAAAATCAAAACTGGCTACTAGATCCTTAAAACTACTTTCTTAAAATATAGCTAAATTTAATTAGTTTTTGATTATAATAATTCCTGCCTATTTCACTTTTTGCCAATTTTGGTTTATAAATCCCTATTCGTTTCATAATCTATTTCAAGTAGCCATGTTGCTACCATTTTATTTATAAAAATTTTACTTACACATGTGTTTTGAAAAAAAAAATCATTAACTTGCTATTTAGACTTTTGAAAAACATTTATATTTAAATATGTATATTTTAAAAGGCATAAATTTCCGCTTCATTTAATTTTAAGCCTGGTTACTGCAACATAATTTGATTTTAAAAGTTTTATTTTTTGCTGCTGCTTATATTTCATTATATTACAGAATATCATCATCATCATCAACATATGAAGAGTATTTTATACATACATATATAATATTTATTTTTTTCTATACAAAAAAGGTTACTTAAAAATTTACAAAATTCTCACAATTTAGCAGCATCTAAACAAAAAAGTACTACATATATTATTTTAGCACAATATAAAAAATATTAAGTGTAACAAGACCAGGAACCGCAGCCTATAGCAACTGGACGGTACGGGGAGTTATAGGTTGCCAAAAGGACGACGCGTGGTTCATGACGATGATGATGATGGCAAAAAAAAAAGGAAAAAAGTTTTAAATATAAAATTCAAATTTTATTTGCATTTTTCTGTATTCATCCGGCGCTTATGCATAAAACATACATACATAGCATATTTATATATTAACAAAACAACAAAAATTTTATAGTATACCTTTAGGCTGAAAATAAATATGTGTTGCTATATGTATATTTATAGGAGCTGGTATTTCTTTTTTTTTATAAAATACACAGGGAGTAGTTGTTGTAGGTATATATATATTTTTTGTTTTTTAAATTCTTCGAAGGGTAAATATAAAATGATGAAGTGGAAAAATGATAAAAAATCAATTTAATTTACAAAAATTTTTGCTACTTGATTTTACTTAAGGGCTAGACATTTCTTTTGTAGGAAATAAAAGTTTTCTTCCTTTTTATTTTCGTGGTAGATATTACATACATACACACATATGTATATTTAAAACAAAAAACCGTATGTATGTATAATATATAGAAGCAGAGAAAAATCTGTTGAAAATACAGCAGTAAAAGTTACAAAACCTGCTGAGATTTTTATGTGAAATAAATTCATCTTGAGTGAAAAAAATAAGAATAGAATTATAAAAGTTTTTAAGGCTAGAAAAAAAGTTACACAGGGGATATGAAATATTGAGGCCATTGAAAAAATTTTAAGTTTTTTTTATTTTTGTCGCTAACAAACTTTTTTTCTGATAAAAATAGTTTTAAAATCTTTAAGATTTTCAAGTGCCTAAAAAATCATATAACGTATACAAAAATATCGTTATTTATTTATTTAAAAAATAACTAATAAAAATTACTTTTTCTTTAAAAGAATAAGATCATCAGGATTTTTCCAAAAGATCTTAAATACGTGAAACCGGACTTGAGAAGTTGAGAAATATTTTCTTGCTCGTTGTAGTCAATTTTTACTTAAGTGGTATTATTAAAGATTGGCTACATATTAAATTTTTTGTAAGCTTAGGTCCTTCCCTACAACTCTCTCATATAATTCAATTCGATCTGCCCTTTAGTTTAGTCGATACGGATTTATTAAGAATATATATAAGCATACTTTTTTTCAATTCATTAGGATCTCTCAAAAAGTTTTTATATTTCTGAAATCGAACTTAATTTTTCGAAACATTTTCCTACTCAAGATAGTCAACTTTAACACTTCGTGGCTTAACTGTCTTAGGTTCTTCTTGTGGAAGTTATGATTTTTCGAAACATTATTTTACTTTAGGTAGTCAAATTTTACAAACTGTAGCTTAACTCGTATTATTGCAGGTTGGCTACAAAATAAGTTTTCTGAGAGCTCAGGTCCTTCCCTATAACTCTGCTATATAATTCAATTCGATCCATTCTCTAATTTTAAGGATAGAGATTTATTAATAAAGTTTTAATGATCAGACTAACTGTGCGATGTGCCTTTATTTTCGTTAATTTTAAAATTAAATAATTTAAAAATTGTTTTATTAAAACTTTTTTAAATTTCCTAAGTAAAAACAATTTTCCTACCAACTTAAGTTACTTTCCCTTTCACAAAAAAGTCCATATAAAATAATAAAAATGTCTATAAATTACATTTAGAAAAAATAAATTATAAAACCTAAAATTCTTTAAAACTTTTTAAATTAAGTTTCCGGGTATTAAAAGATTAAATTTAATCAAACATAAAAATAAAGAGAATAAATTCTTAAAACATTCTTTTATTATTTATTTTGTCACTGATTTTATAAAATTCTTTTTCATTTTTTTTCAATTTTTTCCCACAACTACATGCTAAACTTTTTATATATTGAAGGTCTATGCAAAATTATCTGTAGCATATTTAACAAATGTCTTTAAATACATTTACATAAATTTATTGAAGCATACTTTTAGGCTTGTTGAATGATTGATTTTTGTGTAAAAGATTGTTTGTTATTTGGATTTTTTTGTGGCAGGCTGACAAATCCGTTTAATACTTTATTTTACCAATATATATACATATGTATACACAATGTTTTAACATATGTAAGTGTAAATAATAACTTACCCAAAAATGTTGAACAAATGTATTCTGAAATTTGATTTCCCGATCTACTCGATTCACTGAAGTGTGATAATTCCTTATTAAGCATGCGTTTGAACTGTGAAAAATTATGGAAGAAAAATACAAATAAAAAAATAAAGAGTTAATTTAAAGGTTTCTTTTGTGAAAGAAAAAAATATATAGCATATTTTTAAGTGTTTATTTGAAAACTCAAATTAAAGCCTACTTTAGGGGGTTGACGTTTTAACTCACCTTAAGTGAAGCCATATCGGAGACACTGCGATGTGTTTGTATGGTTTCCAATTGATCTAAACACCAGTCTAGTTCTTCTATTGTATCGGTGGCCAATCTGGTGTATGCCTCATCGCCCTGATTCAATTGTATGCCCGCCGTGGAGGAACGTCCCATTGATGTTTGTGTTGGTCGCCTAGATCTTAGATGATTAATACAGTGTTCCACACACAAAATACAAATACAAACAGACAGACAAAGTGTTTGCACATACAGACACATACACACACATACACAAAAGCAACATCATTTATAATAAAATAAAAATTTCAATAAAAACGGAAAAGGTTTTGAAAAAAATAGAACAGAAAAACAACAAAGCGGATGTCATTTTTTAAAAAAGGCACAATTAAAGCATAAAAGGACGAACGAGCGTAGTTTTTTTTTATTTTTGGGCGGGCATAACAAAAGAATTTTTGTATAAAAATATATAAAGAAAGAAAAAAAGGCAAATAATTATTTTTTTGTATTTAATTAAATAAAATTTGTGTTAAAATTATAAATGTTTGTGGTTAAGAAGAGCGTAATAAAGCAGGAAATAGTTTTTATTAATGAAATTGAAATTAAAGGAAATTCAATAAATTGTTTTTATTTATTTAGTTGTTTTTTTATTTTATGGGAGGAAAAAAGGGGAGAAAGAGAAAAAGAAATAAAGGTAAAATTATGTTAAAATAATTGTTATTTTAAGTCAAACAGGGAATAAAAAACATTTAGATTTTTATTAAAAAAAGACATAAATTAATTTTAATAAATATTTCCAAATAACTAAACTAATGTGCTGACAGGTAGGTTTTTATTTCAAAACAAAAACAAATAATTATTAAAGTATACTTTCAGGATGAAACATAATTTAAGGGTTATCTTAATAAGACCCTTAAATTAAGTCCTAAGTAGTTAAATATTCTACTTAGGATGCGATATGACATTTTAAAAATTAGAAAAGAAAATAAAGTATACTTTTAATGCTGTTTTTATTTAACTTATTTAAAATATTGTTTTTATTTTTTGTTTACATTGAATATAGATTTTAAAATCCATTATATAAATGTAAAGATTTTTATTTAAAGCTAAATACTTTAACATTAATTAATTTTTTTTAAAGCTTATAATTTGTTTGAAAGGTTCTTTAAATTTCAATTCATTTTGAAAATTATGCTTCTAAAAGCATTTTTACATTAGAAAGTAAAGTATGGCAAATTTTAACAACAAACAAGAAAACTTGTAGCTAAGTATTTGTTATTATTAATATTTATTTTAATATATGTAAGTATTATTATTATTATTATTTAGCCAGGTGCACTTAAGTATTAAAAAAAGGGTTCGTTTTTGTTATAATTAACTTTTTAGGGAGTTACAATGAATTTAAAATAAAGGGAAACATTTTCAAAATCAAAATTAATTAAAATAGAAAAAAAAACAAAGAAAATATACTCACTTGTTGGTTGCTGGAACATTTGTCAGACTTAATAAATTATTGCGTACAGAACGTAAACTGGCTAAAATTTGGGCAAATGGTGTCACAATGAGATCCTCGCCATGGCTATTGGTGATTAAAAGAGAGAGAGATAAAAAATAAAATTTATTAAGAGGATTATGGAAACAATAATAATTATGTTTATTTAAATAATATTTATTGAATTACTAGCTAACATTAACATACAGTGAGTGACAAAATATTAAGAAACCTTTCTTAATTTAAAAAGTTTACATAAAAAATTAACAAATTTCATTTCATTTCATACAAGCGGATTAAACAAAAACATTAACTGTTAACAATTTCTTTATTGTCCTTAGAACCGAATGCATGCTAATAATGCTGCTATATATTTTTTAAACTTTTAAGAATCACAATTAGATTTAAATTATTAATTATCATTATTTTGATTTTTAGTAGTTATACAAAACATTTGTTAAAAAAAATAATTATTATAATTTCATTAAAATTATAAAAACCAAATATATTTTTGGGACTCACTGTATTTAATTTGTTTATTTAAAAAATGTTTAACAATGTTTTTGTTAAAAAATAATTTCAAGCTAAAAAAAATACTTGTATTTGTTTTTACTAAATAATTAAATGTGCCTTTAATAATATTAAATTATTAACAAAATACTTATAATCTCTTTATATAGAGTAAATGCATTAAAAAGTTATTTTTTTATACAAAAAGTTAAAAATATTATAATAATATACATAAATTATAGCGATATAAATATAAATAGGGATCAATCAAATACTTAACAACAAAAGAATAAGGTAATAAATCTATTAAACCCTTTATAAATTGGGAAATTCCCGAATAAGAATAAAACGTTTTTATTTCTAATCCTTGATGCATATAATACCATTTTTTATTCATTAAAACAAATAACGTGAACAGTTTCGAAAACATGAAATCCTGGGTAAAAATTTGTTCACGTTTCCGCGAGTCTATTGTACTCCAAAATTTTTGATTAATGAAACTTTCAATTACTTAAATAATTTTCATTGCTGTACTATGAAAGAGATTGAAGTATGTATGCTGAATCTTTTATACCCTATACTGACAAATACATTTTTTTCCTTAAAATATGCTTTAATAATTTTATATTTTTAATTTTATATTACAATGCTTACAATATACATGTTTGTGGGTGTATTTATATTATAAATTTTTTGTTTTATTTAGTTTAGAACGAAATTTTATAAAAATATTTGTGACCGATCGGTAACAAGTGCTTAAACAAGGGCTTCAGAAAAAGGTGTTTTAAAATCAGTTTTAAAGCATATCTCCGCAATTTATAATCCAGTCTTGATACTTCTCTAAAATTTTTCTATACAATAAATCTGACTTGTATATTTATGTGATCGGTCCCAATGTGTAAAAAACAAAAACCGGAATATATGTAAATAATAACGTTCTAATAGCGAAATATTTTTTTTTTCTAAAACTAGATTTTTATGACCTTTGACTTTAGCTATTTTATTTAGAATATAAAAATTAAAATTTTGTAATCTAATCGATTATAAGATTAGATCATATTTTCCTATGGCCTACTAGTTGCTTTAATTATTTTAAAATTTAAATCTGCGTGATTTATTTAAAATATTTTTATTTTGCAAAGAAAAAAGTCGTGGGTTTAATTATGACGTTTAAAATATATATAAAACAAAAATATTCTTATCTTTTATATATTTGTTTGTTATTTATGTATTTTTAAAAAGCTAAATTAAATTTGTTGTTTTTAATCAAAAGTACAACAATTTAGTTAAATAAAATGTGTCATATTTTTGTTCTAGAGAGTGTTAAAAATATTTTTTTTTCGTTGGCTATGCTAAAAAAATGTGTGTCTTTTTTCGCTTAATTTGATCATGAGTATTTAGTGACGTCAAATGATATGCCTTCTTTTTATGATTTTTTTTTAATGTGTATACATATATATATTTTGGTTAAATTTAAGATTTTTCTTTGTGGAATATAAAAAATAGGAATATTAATATAGACAAATATAGATATGTATAATGAAAGCAAAAAAAAAAATTTTTTTATTTCATAATATTTTTTATATTTTGCAAAACATTAATTAGAGGATTTTTTTCTCAGTCTAAACAAATATTAAATTTTGCACGCTAAATACCCTACAGTAAATATATATGGACATTTTAGTTCAAATCTAAATTGAAGATATCTTTTAAATATAATTGGTTTATATTGTTATATAAAAATAATATGATTAGCTTTGTTTTGTTGTATACATTTGTTCAAGTTAAATGAAAAATGTATTCAAGGCATTTCATTTACAACAAAATTATTTTGCATACATACTTTTAATTCTAATAGCAATAGTTCCAACTATATTTAAACCCTATAATAATTTAAATACCAAACATTTTTTAGCTGCAATAACAGCAAATATTATCTTGCTTTTAATTAACTTGAACAACCAGGTTGTTGTTTTTATTAAATATTTGTTATAGTAATGAAAAATACATTATTAATAAATAACAAAATATTATTATTTGCTAAGCGAGGAAAAATATTTTTTTAAATAAGGAAAATTAGAGAAAATTTTTGAAATTATTCATTTTTTAAATGGACTTTGCACTAATTATAAAACTACCCTTGACAAAGTCAAAGCGTATGGTATATAATATTCAGACAAGCCTCCCTGTTGTTTTTGTTTTTATTGAAATTAATGTTTTTTTTTTGTGCTTTTGTTTATTTATTTGTTTGTTTTTTTTTTTTTTAATAAACTTTTCAAAGTATGTACGAATTAATTAATGAAATTTAGATTTATCATTTATTTAAGAGAAAAAAAGAAAATTGTCTATGTCTGCAATAAAATAGAGCACAACATCGTCAAACAGTTGTTGATAAAATGAAACAGGGTCAATTTTGATGAGAATAGCAAATGACAAATACTTATATATGACAACCATATATATTCTAGGAATTTTATAAAAAAAAAAAAAACATGCAAAATTTTGTTTTAAATATAAAAAGTTATTAAAATTTTTTAAAACGCAACAATGTTTTTATTAAAGAAAAATTAAAAAAAAGTAATAAATTAAACAAATATTTAAAAATTAGAAATTATTAGAAACATTTGAGTCAGCAAATATTTAATTTAAATATATTCCTTTATATTTAAAGAAAAAATATTTTTATGTGTAGCTGTCATAATTATTATAAAATATAATAAAATATATTAATATTTATGCCTTATTTTACAAATGATTTTTTAAATATTTAAATTTTCTTTAAAACATAAAAATAATTTTTTTATATATAATTTATTATATAAAAATATTAATAACACTTTAATATTTTTGCTATCCATATTACAAATCGTATTTTTCATTTTAATTATAATTACATATTTATATAAAAAAAAAAAACTTGGCAAAAATTCTTTTCACATAAAACAGCAAAAACATCAGTCATAATTTATAACCGTAGCATAATTTTTTTTTCTTATAATGAAACAAAGTTGTGAAACACAAAATTGTACTATGGATAAAATATGTACTACTTTTTTAATTATATATATGTTTGTGAATAAATTAAAGTGGTATATGTATGTACATATATGAATACATTCACATCGACCCACAATACTTTACTCATCATCATCAGACAGTTGGAATGAATCTAGACAGAAAAAAAAAAAATATTTAAAAAATAAAAGATTTTTTTGTTTTAAATATTTTAAAAATTTGTCAACACCGTGATAATAATCACGTAGCTTGGATGTAGGGTTTGTAAGTTTATGCAAAACGAATTAGGAAATACCCTTTTTATTATAAAAAAAAAGAATGATGCAGAAATATGAATTTTTTATCGAGTTCAAACGTTGTTTTTTTAGTAACGAAATGTAAATCAGTCTATGAAACACTATGCAACAAATTTATCTCGTGAGGCGGAATCATTCTATTTGCAATTCATAGCTCTTAATATGTGTAATGATTTTTCTCGGGTAGACAAAATTTTTATTTTATGACCTCTTAAACATTTCCATCATAGCACCGTAGTAAATTCAGATAAATAAAAAAAAGAATATAAATATAGTTCGAAACTCAAATATTTTAATATAAATGTAAAAATGACAATATTTCATTAGAGTTTTCTGTTAGTCTGTTTCTCAATATGTGGGCTCATTTCTGGTCAGTTTAAAAAATTTATAAAATTAAAAAATTAATAAAATGTTCTATACAAAGGGTCAAAAATGAAATTGATTTTGTTTATGAAATTGATTTTGTTTATGATTTGTACAAAACTTTATTTTATGTTATATTTCATTGCCTAGTTTTAGGAGTTTATATAAGAAATGTTAAAAGAGAATAAATTGTATATAGCAAGATCGTAGAAAACAACATAAACTTTGGAAAAAATATCTTTGTAGTCACCCTGTCAAAGTTGATCATCTGTAGCATAAAAAAGTGTACTTCTAAAAATTATGTCGATTTCGATAATTTTCAAATCCTTGTAAATGTAGTTTGTTGAAGAAGTATAGATTCTTACACCAAATGAATAATTCTTAATCTTAAATGAATAAAAATAGAGTTTTGCTAAAATATTTTAGTTTAGTTTTTTTCTTTTTTTTACGAATAGTTTACGATAAAAAATAAAAATTAAGTTACATCTAATTTAATTTGAAGTTCATTTATCTAAAAAATTTTAAATAATATTAATATTTCATATAAAATATTAATTAATTAAGAACTTATCTAATTCTGGCCTCGTTAAAAAAAAATCATGTTTTTTGAGTGTATAAAAACATATCAAAATTAAATTTTTAAATGTTATTTTATTAGTAGTTATATTATCAAGATCAATGTAGAGACAATGTATCAATAGAATCTCATTTTATCTTCTAGCGTCAGATCAAGAAACTTTAAAATAGTAATGTCAATGACTAAAAATGCAGTTGTGTTAGTGAAATGAAAAATATTCACTCAAAGAAAATTTGGCTTTATAATAGAAAATAAAGTTATAAATGGTGCTTTATTATTATATAAATCTTATATTTTATTCACTTTCGCTTTCCCTATACTTAAACTTATTAATATTGTTATAAAAAAATATAAATACTATTCCTTCAATTTCATCTTAAAACGTTTATATTAAAGAAATTGATTATCAAACATTTTCTTTCCAATAATTTCTTCCAGTGCTTTTTGTAATCTTTGTATTCTCAACAACGATTAAGCGAAAGAGTGTAAAACAATTGTGCTATGAAATTAACATCACTGCTTTAAAACTTTTGTTCATATACATGTGAGAGATAGCTGGTTTTCATACACTGCAAGATTTTTTTGCTGCAATTTTGAGTTTGTAGGCGAAGGAGTTAAAGATAATGTAATGACCAGGGAAACCAAAAATTTGCAATTGCATGTTTTTTTTTTGGATATTGAATAAAGCAATTGATAGAATATTTATCCGTTTTATAACAAATAAATCATTTTCGCATAGATTTGTTAGTGCATATTGTTGCATATTTTACCCTTAACGGCGTATTTTTGCATTTGGCAATTTTGTTATTTTTGGGGCATATGCAACGCTTTTAGAGCATGATTAAGAATATTTTGTTATCTCATGAAATATTTTTCAAATTAAATTTTATAAAAAATTAAAAAATAAAAAAGTAATGATAATAAATTTTAATTTAATTTTATAGCAACAAGATTGAATGTTATAATTGAAGTTTATGTTGTAAAAACAATATTTTTTTAATGAAACCCTAGTCGAAAATGTCTTAAATACAGTAAACGAAACATTTTTGGGATTGTTTACACATTGTTGTTTGTATGAAAAATGTTAGTTACGATACAATTGCTTTCGATATAAATCTGAAATGACACTTTGACAGATTCTTCAAATTATAGATTTTCATCAAAACACACATTTCGAAAATATTGTCGGTTACGATATTTTGACGTTCGTGAATTAATATGATAATTTTGATAATAAATTATAAAAAAAGCTTTGTGTGTTAAGTGCATATATTCTCGTTTTTAGAGCATATTTTTCGCCTTTTGCTGCATATTTAATACCATTTTTTAGAGCATATTGCATAATGACTTGCAACAAATTTCTGTGTAGGTGTAGTGAGTGAAGAATATAATAGAGTGAAGAGTATAATAGCTAATGCATTCCTAAGAAGTGAGAATGTGTGAAATGAGAATAATTTAATTAATTTTGTTTGTCCAAAAAATATAAAAAACTAATCATGTTTAAAATCCACTATATTCGAATAAAAATATTTTTACTTAATCCGGAGAAATGCTTAATGGCACGATCACATTTCACCGACCAGTTTAAGAATGTTTTTAAAGAACAAGTTCTACAGTAAAAAAAAAAAAAAATACCGGCCATATTAATAATTTTTTTATGGATTTTAATTTATTAGTTATTTGTTTATTTATTTAATAATTTAAAAAATTATTTTTATTATTTAAAAAATTATCAAAATTTCTTTTCTGTTAAGATAAAATACAACTACATATATTTATTTACCAAAAATAAGTATAAACTAAAGGCCTGACAGTAAAAATTTGCTTGTGTAAAATTTATAATTTTCATTTAAATGCTCAAATAGCAAAAGTGTGCACTGATAATGTCTTACTGCAATTTGTTGACATTTCAAAAGCAAATAATTTTAAGAAAAAAAAAAAAAAAACCCCTGCTGAGTTTATAAAAATAAAATTTCTTTTTTTTTCTCTAAAAAAATGTGCCAAAATAATTTTTATCAATTATCTATTAACCACTTTAGAAGAATAGATTAATATTAATGTCCAATAAACACAAATTTGTATGTTACAAATCATTTAAAGAATTTTAGATGCCAATAATAAAAAATAGCACATTTATGTGTTTAAATATGTATTTAAATATTTCTAAACCAAAACACATAAATTATTGACAAAAATCATAATTTTTTAATTAACATAAATTTTTTTTTAAGGAAAAAAAAAAAAAAATCTTAAATTTTTCTTAATAAATTATGATCATTCTAATTTTCTTTTTTATTGTTTTTTTTTAATAAAATTCTTTTATACCTTTTAGATTTTATTGAAAACATACTATCACGATCTTCCATGACTGTCATGGCCAATTCTGTTTCCAATATGGTGGGTATCATATTAAAGAACGAATGGACACGAGGTAATGATTGAGAACCGGGTGAATTTTTATTTAGCATCATTTTGTTGTAGTTTTGTTTTAAATAAATTTATTTATTTCTTAAGAATAAAACTATGTTGTACTTAAAGTTGAGTATTTTCTTTTTTGTTTTTTGTTTTTTTTTTTAATAAATAAATATTTTGCTTTTAAAGCATCACAATCGAAAAAGGTGAGTTATTATAAGTGTTGAATAGATGTGGTTGTTGTATAGAAGGATGAGGGGGGTGGTGGTTTTAGGGGTAGGGTAAAGGTATTTTTATGAGTATCACAGTTGGAGATTTTTGGTTTGTTTTTTTTTTTTTTAAATCAGGTAATGATTTTTATTTTATTATAAAGCCTCTAGGAGTTTTATTTTTATTACTTAAATTAAAATATCTGTTTGGTTTAAGTTGTTTATGTTATTTAATTCAAATGTTTTTCCTTATAAAAAGAGGAAAATTTTTTAGAAATAAATTTGTAGTTATTGTTTAAAGTTTTTTTTATTGTTTTTTTTTTTTATATATATTTTTCACTTTTTGTTAAGAAAATATAATCACGCTTATAGAAAATCTTATTACTTTTTAAAAGTAAATATTATTTTTATTTAAATATTTTCCTCTTTATTGCTTGAAATTTTTATTATATGAGTATTTTTATTTTTTTATTTAATTATATTTTTTATGATTTGTTGTTTGTTAATTTATTTTAAAGTCACATTTTGTTTTTTAAAAAAATGTCTGCCATTTTTTTCTTTTAATAAATTTGAATTATTTATTTTCTTTATGAATATATATATTTTTTTATTTTAAAACGTTTAATGACCTTCTCTAGGCTATTTTTGATTTTTCTTTTATTTTTTTTTATAAATTTATTGAACTTTTAATTTCACCACTTTATTATAAAAAATCGTGTTATAAGGCAACTGCCTGTGTTTGGATTAAAGACTTTCTTTCAACTATACTTTTTTATATATATTTTTTTAATATCTATATAATATTTATTTTTATATATATTTTTTATACTCATGCTATAGTTTCAATAGACATATGATTTAGATCTTATGATGCTTTTAATTTTGTTTTATTTTTGGTTTCAGACAACGCATATAAAGTTTATACTTTTTTAATATTTTTTTATATCTTTAAAGTCTTAGATAAATAGACAAAAACAAATTTCTTATGTAGACTTTATTCTTGATTTTATTTTAGTAATATTCAGAGGGATTTGTTTTTTGTGGTGTGTTGTGCGCGTTTTTTCAAATTATACTAAAATATGAAAATCATTTTCATTTTCAATCTCCTAGTAAAAAAAAAAACAGAATCAAAATGCTTACGCTGTTGTGCTTTTGTTTTTTCCCTTCTATACACACTTATCATTAAAACAAATATATTAATAATTTTCTTTGAAATTTAACCTCTTAAGCAGCGGAATTGTTGGAATTAGTTTGAGGAATCTGGTGCACAAAAATCACGTGTCACAAGAATCGTTTTCGTAAGATAAAAATGTTTTCATCATAAAAGGGTAGGATGATAAAAAATTATTACAAAAATACTTCTTATTAGAAATATAAATATAGTTTTATTAATAATATTAAATTTAAAAATATTTTTAAAAATAAATTATTAATTTTTATTCGATTTTATTCATAACTTATAATTTAAAAATTCAAATAATTTTTTAAAAATTTTAAGGTTAAATTTTTACTAATAATTCACAAAAAATATTTCCTTTTTACTTTAAATTATAGTATTTGCCAAAATCAGTATAATTTTTAAAGTATTTTAAAATGAATCACATATCCTTAATAAAAATTAAACTTCCAAAATGTTTCAAAAATAAACATTTTCATTTAAATTAGTAATTTTGATTAATTGTTTAAAAGAATTGAGTTTCCTAAAGGGTTAATGAATTTCATTATAATCTTTATTTTCTTGATAAACTTAATAATGATTTTAATCATTTCTCAAATATTATTTAACATGATGTTCATGATGAAAATAATAATTTTCAATTTCACTCAAGATCTTAAAAAAGGGAACGTAACCTAATCAGTTTAACTGGATTTTCAAATAGCGAACAATTTCTAATAAAATGAGATGTTGGTTATGCCGAATATTTTATACCTTTGCCCATCTTACAAACAATTGCAATTTTCTCCTTAAAGTAATGCTTTCATTATTTTACATTTCAAAATGAGAAACTCGAAAATTGGATTTCAAATCAAATTTTTAAGCATATCTCCGCCATTTTTAAACCGAACTTGCTGAATTTCAATAAAAAAATTCTCGAAAGGATTTTTGATAGTTGGATATATATTCTACATATGTCACTTAAAGGGGGGGGGAGCTTCATAAACACCATTTCAACTTACACACGGATATGATTTAATTTAATCGTCATCATTTTTAAAGGATCCAGAAAATATTTACTTATGAAATGAAATTTGTGGAAATTACAAATGGCTTGACAAATGGATGAGTATAAGAGTGAAAAGTATAAAAAGATAAAAAACTTTGTAACACTTTTTAATTAAAAAAAATTGTTAACTTTGTTCATATTTTTAAAATCCATATTTTTCTTTTAGTTTACCTTCCTTAAACTAAATTTCTTTACAGAGAAACATGTTAATATTTCTAAGAGATTTTTTTTCATTCTCTTAAATATATTTAATATAAAACGCATTTAGTTTTATGATTATGGTGATAATGATAATGATCTAACTAATAATGTGTTAAAGCTTTCTATTTGGTATTTTGTAAACAAGTAAGTATATTAAAAAGATTGGCCCACTATTTACTATATATAAAGTCTCTCTATATTATTTTCACTATGAGTATAAAACTATATATTAAAAAAAAATGTAATGAGAGCATTCCAAACATTTAGCTTTTGTTTATAAATACTGCAACAAATAATAATTTTATTGTTTTGATTAAATTAAAATTTCTTTATTTATTTTTTTTACTTAACCTACCATAATAATTTAGTATTTTTAGCAAAAATCAATTCAAAGAATTATAAATCCAGGCAATAATTATTTTTAGCAACAAATTATGGAAAGTGTTATTATTAATTCTCATTAAAAGTAATTTAAATTAAAGAAAAACAGATTTATCTAAAGTCCCCATTTAGTGATATAATTTAAAAAGAAATAAAATTTCTTGGGAAATTTTGTTAACATTTTTTTTATTTAAAAAGAATTAAAAGAAATTTATGATTTTTGCGAAATAAATTTTTAGGAAATATTTAATATTCACAAATAATAAAAATATTTCTAGAATTATATTATCTAGTTTTAGTGTTGCTTTGAAATAATAAATATATGTTTTTAGTTTTGTTAACAGATTTTTTATTAAAATTGAATATTTTTTTTAATATTTTAATTTAAATTGTAAAATTTTATTGTTATTGTTTTATTACTAATTTATCTTTTAGACATAAATTGAGTTTATTGACTTAAATATATTTTTTGTTTATTTTTTACTTTCGATTGAATTTCTTTGTTAAGAAAATATTTATATATTGAAAATAAATCTGTCCATAATATTGTTTTACCAAAAATATAATTTTAAATCAATCAATTTTGTTCCCCGGGCTAAAATTCTTTTTGCTTTTGATGCGTTTGTAAAAGACATATTTATTGCTTTATGTACAAAGATATTTATTTGATTTGATTTTTTAAATAAAATCTTTTGATAAAATATAAAAATAGGTGAAAATTTTAATATCCCAACAGTTCTGGTAATTTTTTTTTAACAGAGGTATGTTTTAAATCTGCTGTCAAACTGTTTTCAATGTTATTAAATAGTATCACGAGAATTTGATCATTGATAGGAAACAGGGGTCGGGTAGGAAAAAGATCCACATGATATTTTGAAAGCTAAGAAAATTAAACGCATATTGAAAAGAATTCCAAACACATCTGATAGAAAAGCACCCCTATTAGCTAAGTACTCAGGATATTTGGTAGCAAAAATTAATGCTAATAGAATTGAAGACATTTAGAGTCCAAGATGTTCCAGATTGGAATGCTGCAACAAAATTTAGAAACCAAGAATAGTGTACGGAAATTAAAATCAATTTTAATACAAAAATTTTCCTGTTTTAAAAAATAAGACGAAAGGTATGTACTGATAGATTTTTTGCAGCTTCATGGTCAAAATTTGTATGTTGATGATGCTCGAGGATATGTTATGATAAGTTTTGGACTGGCAATATATGAAACTAGAATTGAAGAGAATCCATCCCAAATTTTTTTTAATTTTATATGTGTTAAGATATTTTCGATCACACTCCTTAATAGAAAGAACTGTGGTTGCAGCATTAAAAACTATCAACTGTCTACACTGTAAATTATTTAGAGATATTTAAGTGGACCATTAACTTCTTTTTGCATTATATGGGATACACCAACGTAAATTAATACTAAAATATATTAAATGATGCCGGTTAAGTAACCAGATTTTGAAAACATGGAGCTAGCTTCCGCTGAAAAGGAACTCTGTCATAAAAAATAAATGGCAAAGGTCATATTCAATATGTAATTCTTATAAATATTACAACTTGTGTTCTTTTTGAAATTATTAATATTGAACTATTTCCTGAAAAGGTTAGCATGTATGTAAAATCTTCTTTGAAAGTCAGACTTACATTTTGTGTCTACTTTTATTAAATTTGTAAAATTCTGATTAGATTTTTTTTAGCATCATTCTTTTGGTTTCGAAATTGAAGTATGATACACAAGTCAAATATTAAATTTCATATATGCGGAACGTATGTATGTTGACGGTTACTTAAAACACATAAATGTAGTAAGTACACATCAACATCAGTGATGTCAATTACATATTTTTCCACTAGTAGATCACATTGAAAATCGCTAGATTTATTAGTTGGTATTTAAGCGATTTTTACACAAAACGAAATTTGTGATTTTATTGCAAAAATGTGTAATTTTAAATTATACATTCAACTATACTTATTATTTAAATTATTTTAGAAACTTTTTAACTAAAGAACAGAGAAAACCTATTTCTCCGATTGATAAACTTTTAACAGCGATTTTTTACACCATTGAAATAATTAAGGTCAAAGGTCATAATGATGTTATTTTAAACAGTTTGCTATTATTAAATTATCTGTGGTAGGCTAAATGTATTATTGTGAAAAATTGTCATATTTATTATCCTTTTAATATTAATAATTTCTAACATTTGTTAAGGAAACGTTATGTAAGTTATTGTTTTTGAGGTTTAGGTTAAAGATCATGACCTCAAGGTTTATTTTATAAAATGACCATAAAGGTCGTGACCAACTTTTATTAGATTTTACAGTTTATAAATGACCCCAAGTTATGTATTATGGAGACGATTGTTTATACAGTGGGGAGCATAAATGAGTATATATTTGTATTTTGTACACTTTCCATAAAAAATTAAATTCAAACAGAATTTTTGTCTTAAATATTCAACATAGTTTTGCTGTTAATTTCGGATAAAGCTCCCACTTTTAAAGGTAAATTTAAAATTCTAAAAATGATATAATAATCTACTGACCCATATCTATAAACTACAAATATTTTAAAAATATCTCAGGTGCAAAACTGAGTACGTTTTGTTGGGTTTTTTCTTAGAGCTTGATGCTTTTAGTTTTAAATTATAAATTATTTTATTAATTACTAAACAAATAATAAATTAAAGAAAACATTTTTGGATTTTCTTTATTATTTTAATTTTTATGCAATGTCAAGTGTACTTGTACTCATTTGTGCTCCCCACTGTATATAATGTAAAAAATATAATACATTATATATTCTGGGCTAAATTCAAGTGAAAGGTCACAAAATTTTACATTTATTTGACTGACATTTTTTATTCAATATACATACATAAATATTTAAAATATAATTAAAAATTCTCTACAAAATTCCAATTATTTCTAAAAATTATTATTTTTTTTGTCACAATTAAAAATTCACATAAAAATTTTTAACACAAATAAACAAAACCATTTAGATTTTGGTTTATGTAATATTTATTTTACACATTATTTTTCATTTTTCTAATATTTTTTTCTTCTTCTATTTTGTTTTTTTTCGTTTAGTTGTGCTCTAAAAAATTATTTATTTTGGCAATAAAAACTATATTTTTTTTGTCAGTTGTTAAAAATGACAAATGTTGTTTTACATTTTTACTTGTTTTTCTAAATAAAAACTAATAATGATTGATGACACACAGATTTTTTTTGCAGATATTATTTTTCTTTTTCTTTTTTGTTGAGCTAATTTGTAGCAGGGACATTTATTTTGCAATAGTTTTCTCTCGCAAAATATATTTCAAGGCATTTATTAACCTTTAGAAAGAAAATAATGGATATAATTTATGCAAATATAAGTGAAAGTGACTGTGACCTTTAATTAGAATTAATGTAAGTTAATAAAAACATTTGCAAAAATCCATACATATTTGACAAGAGAAATAAGAAATATTTTTGATTATATTCGATGTCTAACAACAAAATTATGATTAAAGGAACCCATCATGCATCAAATGATTTTTATAAAATAATCATAATAATATTTTTCCTCTCATTAATAATTCCTAAATGACTAATAATTGTTGAAAAGATTTTGAAATTAACATGTAATTTTCAATGAGTCATCACTGTCAAGAAATCTTTAAACAATATCACGAAACTTTTGCAGATGATGTGACAATTTAAAGGTAGTGATGTGACTATAGGTCACATGATGCCTCTTCAACTACTGATTTAATGTCACGTATGTATTTAAGTATTTGCTTCACTACAGGAAATGTTAAATTGTATGTTTTCACTTGATTTGTAAAAATTTCTATTTTAATTCATTCATAAAAATTGTAAAAATCTTTAAAATCTTATGATGCATTTTGTTTAATAAATATTTTCATTATGACTATTCCCTCATGTGCACATATTAGGGTAGTCCCAAAATGAAATCTTTTCGCTAGCTGGATCAAAAAGGCTAAAAAGTCATTGAGGGTTTTTTGATTTCATTTTTTTTTTTATTTCTGCCGATTGAAGAATAACATCATGAAGATATCAATTTACCATAGCAATTGAAATTTCGAACTATATGATGTCCTTATATGACAATGGATTTCAATTTTTAAAAACAAATATAATCCTCTATCAGTTATAGCGGTTTTTAAAATTGTTTTTAATAAGAACCTCATAATTTTTTTTGGTGTGAAAAGAAGGCCTATTTCGAATTATGCAAATAGCTGAAAACGAGTCCATACACTGGAACCGATCTTCAAGGTTTTTATAATAAATCTGTATGTATAAAACTACTGTACGGGTTAAACTTTATTATATTGGAGAGTTGTAGAGAAAGTCCTAACTCGTAGAAATAATATTGTGTAGTCCAGCTGTAATATTATTAAAAAAAAGCTACAGGGTGTCAAAATTTAGTATTAACGGGATCCGTATTCAGTTATGCTGAATCCTTTATAGCTTTCACCATCTTACTGGCAAATAAAATTTGCGCCTTAAGGTATGCTTTTATACTTTCACATTTATAAATCTACATTACAATGCTCAAAGTTTATACACAAATGTTTGTGCATGTGTGAAATTAATATTTTTTGGACATAAACTGTGTTTAAAAACAGGGTTTTAAAAATATCTCCGCCATTTATAAACCGATCTTTCTACATTTCAATAGCAAATTTTTCGAAAGAATTTCGGATCGTTAGATATATACAGTATATATGTCAGTTATCAGCTGGCTTCATAAACGCCATTTCAACCAACACACGGATTGATGGACATGGTATTATCATCAACATTTCTTACAAGGATCCAAAAAATATCAACAATATAACCAGAGCTAAGATTTTATTTATTAAGTGTTCTGATTCCTTTACATTTAGTTTAAATATATAACAAAAACTTTTGTGTAATGTTTCTAATCTATATTTTGATACCACCCTAATGCATATTTTGCCTTAATAAATTTTGTTATTTTTATTGCGTTTTGTTAGAAATTTTCATTTGCGTTTTTGTTTAAAAATATAATTAAATTTTTTTTCTTTTTTAATATTTTTGTTTGTTTAGCCATTGTTTTTGTTTTCTTTTATTATTTTTTTCGTTATGCACTGAAAGGTCATTAAATTTTTAATAGATTTTTTTTTAGTTTTGTTGTTTTAAAAACAAAATTATTATTATTTTTTTAGACAGTTAAGAGAAAAGGTTATACGTTGTAGGTACTTAAGAGATTCTTTATGAGATATTTTTTAAATGATTTGTTGACAAACATTTGATTAAATAATTGTTATTGTTGTTGATGTTGTGGTCAATGTGTTTTAGCTCGTTTAGAGTAGACAGTTGTACTACTGTCATAAATATTTTGAAATTTAATCTATAGTGTTCTTAAAATGTAATAAAAATAGACTATGATATTTATAGAAAATATCAAAACTTGTTTGACAATTAACAAAAAACATATGGTTAACAAAAATTAAAGGAAATATTAAGTTTTTTAGAAATAACAAAATAATTGGTCAAGGTTGTTTATGTGATACACTACACAAGGTTGAAATTGTATTGAAATATTATTTGAGATAATTATTTTTGAAATATATATTTTTTGTTTTTAAATGTGTTCTTTTAGAAGTTATTTGTAATCAAATTTAAACTTATTTTGTTGTTAATTGTAATATCTTTAATTTTTTACATTATTATATCTTAAATATCTTTGTTCTTATTTTAAAAACAGGTAATAAAAGCTTTAAAAATTCCCTCTATTTCATGTGCCACTTAAAATTCTTTTTTAACACACTTAATTATAAAAATTCCCAAAATAAATTATTTACACTCTACTAAATAAAATTTATATAATTTAATTTCCGTGTAAAATTTTCTAAAAAAAAACAAAAACAAAGCAAAATCCCTAATAAGATAATTCCCATAAGATAAATTAAAATGAATTAAAATAAATTAAACATTAGACAGATTAAAGCTAAAAACGTTTATAAAATATGACGCATATGTATATGTATTATTAAAAATTTTAAATTGCTTTAAATGCTTTTTAAGAAAAAAAAAAACGTAATTAAGTGCAATTGTTAACAATAAACATGCTTTAAAAAAATATTATTAAATAATTATTAATGAAAAATATATATTTTACAAGAAATAAAAATATTTACGAAAAGATATTTTATTTCTTGTTATTAAAAGAAAGTATTAACAAAAATTGACGTAAATATAAATTCTTTAAGAATAAAAAAGAAATAAAATTCTTTAAATCATTAATAAGAAAATGTGATGCAATTTTTTTTACATAAAACAAATATGAAAATAAAATAAAAAAATTGTTAAAATTTTATTAATAATTTACAAGATTTTGGGATTTATAAGGAAACACAATATTTGTTTGCAAACAAATTTAAAAGCTTTTAAGTATGATGTAGAAAAAAAAAAAACTATACAATCAATATACAGAATTTCAAAAAAGTGCGCGTTTTTATATACAACACAAAATTTTTAATTATTAATTTTAATTATTTGTTTGTTTTGTAAATGTTTTTGTATTAAGTGAACAAATTGTTTTGATATTAAGAAATAAATTAAAAGAAAAATAAGTTCAATAAAATAATAATAAAAATAAAGAAAAAATCGTTGGAAGATAACCTATTAAGTAACGCCTGAATTACAATAACAAAATACATATCTTAAAATATATCACAATAAAATAAATATTTTGAATCTTTTCTATATTAAAAAAGAAGATCGAAGCTATATTCGTCTATGCTGAATTTTTTTATGCTCTTCACCATCTTACCCACAAATAAAATGATCGCCTTAAAGTATGCTTTCATACTTTCACATTTATAAATGCACGCTACAACCCAGCAAAAAAAGAACTGAAAAAGCTATGATTTTAATATTGTGTTGTCATTGGA
>MINK01007079.1:0-14459 GCA_001735545.1 Phormia regina
CCAAATTTTGGTACACATAGGCAATGGTGTAAGGTATCATATGGTCGGTCTTGACCGACCATATGATACCTTACATTTGATTCTCTCGTTTTATTTTATTTTTGAAGAGAGGGTGGGCCAAAAAGCAAACTTTTTTTTGAATAAACGTGGATTTGGAATGTATGGAAGAGTTGTTAAGTAGAAATGAAAAAAGTACTTGAAGAATTTATCTTCTTCATAAGATCTGTACATTCGTGTTTGGCCAGACGGGAAGCAATTTGATTCTAAAATGAAATTTGTGTATACCGTGACTATTTGAGTTATTGGTTTTGTCTTAGTCATTGTTACCTGCGTGAGTGGTCCCTCCAGGAAAGTATAAAATTATAATTTTTTAAAGAATATTTTAAAAAAAGCAGCCGTATTCACAAAAAAATAATATATGCTTGATAAAGGTTTACTATTTTTTTCTTATGGAAATTTACATATGAATGCGGCTGAAAAAGTATAGATACCTTTTCCGCCAAAAACACAAAAAGTCATTATTTTTGGAATTAAAAAATAAAACGTCTATTTTAGGTCTAGATAAAGATATAGAATTCAGATTGTTCTTATTCAATAAATAATTTTGTTCTTTTACTAAATAAAAAAATAATTAAATCGAAAATATAGAACTTCAAAATTTTAAAGCAAATAACTCGAAAACTATCTTATTATATAATATATAAATCGGACGAAAAAAAGTACTTCGTTAGTTAGAACTCTCTTATATCCGTCGCTGAAGGGTCCGTTTGCCCCACCTTCCAATTCAGGACCTACAAAAATTTAGAAATGGATTAAAAAATATTTATATGCAAGGTACCCTACTTTGAACCCTCTTTGCCCTACACCTGATGGGTGTGTTGAGATCCTTTTCCAAAATTAAAATTGTATACTCCTTTGCTACGCCTATACCATATGATATCTAATCAGCCGATAAGAAGTTACATATTTATTACTGTGCACTGTAGCATATCTCGTGTTATCACAGGATATATTTTTCTATTTTAATTTAATACCTTTCAATTCGATCTGATGAGTAGTTTAGGAGATACAAATATATTTCAAGAAACTTTGCTTTGCTACTCAGGTATTGCAAATACCTGAGTAGTTGAAAATTTTTAAAGTTTTATGGATCAGAGATCATCAATAAAACAAAAACAAGATAGAAAGATCTAGTCGGTCAGCCAAAAAGGGTTTCATGTTAGACCAGCGTCCAATTGTGGATTGATTATTTTCAATTTATATAGAGCTATGGTCAATTATGTATCTTTCCTCATTAACCCATATACAAAACTTATTTGCACCGAATTTCAATAAAATATATTATGATTGTTATACATGTATTCATGAGGACAGTTGTATGTGGGCTATGTGCAGGCACGGATCCATTTCGAGCTTTTGGAGGAGGAAAAGAGAATAATTTTCACACCTATTTCCTTAAATTTGATGATTTTGTACAAATTTTGCATTAAGAGTATTCATTTTGTGGAGGGAAATTTCCCTTTTTCCCTCCCCGTGGATCTGAGCCTGGCTATGAGAAATAATAGACAAATCATAACCAATTTCAATAGGCATCGTTTTTAAGCAAAAATATTTAGTTGTACCAAATTTAATGAAGATATCTTTGAAATTGCGACCTGCATTTATTTCACAAGTTTTACGTGGATAGTCAGCTAGACAGATAGACGGCCGGACAAACTTCGATTAAATTCACAAAAATTATTACTTTGTAGATAAGATAACTGGAAAAGTTTAGGATCTTTTACTTTTTTGATCGTAAAGATCAACACAAAATAAATTTCCATTTTGATTAAAAAAATTTAATTGTAAATGCTTTAAAATATAGTTTATACCTAGTCCAAATGCTATAGGTCCAAATTTTAAATGCCCTATTTATCATAAATTACAAAATGTTGAATTAGATGTTTAAGTATCAAATTAATCCTATCTATCCTTAACTTTAGCATTCCTCACCTTTTACTTGCGCTAATTAGAGCTTATTAATTTTTATTTCCGTAATTGACATACAATGCTACAAATGATAGAACTTAAATTTATGAACTAATAAAACATATAAAATTTATTACTGCTGCTTTAATATTAATAATAGAATATTATTAAAATTTAAAACTAATATTTTCATTAAGGACTTTGTCTAAAAATTAAAAATCCCAGTGTATACATATGTCTGTTTTCGCGGTGAAATGGTAAGAAAAATGTCTATCAACAAACTTAATATTGACTAGCGTTTTAACTAGCTTTATACTGGAACTTGTAAAATGTGTAACTCTAACAAACTCAGATGCTGGTTTTAATTCAATATTAATAACTACAAATAACTTAAATGTCTAGTGGGAACACTGCATGATCGCCAACGGAAAACACTTACAATATAACACTCATTGACAATAAAACATTACTAATCATGTCATTAACATTTCCCTAACACAAATATATGCTTGTTATTTCTCAAAACTGAAATAAATATTAAAAAAACAAAAAAAAAATCAACAACAAAATCTATTTTCATTTTATATAAAATTTCCTTAAAACAGGACTCTCAAGTAGAAGCTGAAGTAGCTGTAACACCCAAAAATGTACGCAAACGTAAAACGACCCATAGTGATTTGACACATGGCAGTTTCTTTTTACGTGTAGGAGCAATTGGTAAGTAATTTGTTTTTTTTCTTAATTTTTTCCAAGAGAAATAAAATAATTATTTGATTTATTTTTCTAGCTTTTGGTTTGGGTGCCATGATTTATATTGGTTTGGAATTTGGTTCATTCTTTGAAATTCCCTTCGATTCACCTTGTCATCATATTTTGATTGGTGTCAATCCTTTATTGCAAATGATTTTCACTTTTATGCAAATGTATTTCATCTTTATGAATGCCAGAGTAAGTTGGGTTTTTTTATTAAAGTTTATAGTTACTCTTATAGAAGTTTTTTTCTTTGTATAAATTTAATTGTCTGATTAATTTTTGATTTAGTTAATTAATTTTAAGTTTAGATTTAAGTTTAATTTTTAAGTCAAGAAGTATAAACGTATTTATTTAAAGCCATTTGGGTGTAGAATAAAGATTTAAACATACACATACAGAAAAAGAATGCATTCTTTGGGTATATGAAAAAAATAAATAATAATAAAATTTATTATAAATTTATAAAAAAAAAAAAAAATATCGATATTCGATTTTATATAACCTTCACTATAGGTGTAAAATCTATATATAAACTTGTCATTGCGTTTTTAAATTTCGAGAGCAAAAATTTTGATATTTTTCAGATCCTTCTAAGAAATAATGACGATAGGCCCATGTCCGTCCTTCTATGTGTCGGTTGAAATGGCTTTTATTAAGCCCACCGATAACTAACATATATAATATATACATAAAGCGATCGGAAATCCTTTCGAGAATTTTGCTATTTAGTATAATTGTGAAAGTATGAAAGCATACTTTAAGGCGAACATTTTATTTGTCGATGAAACGGTAAAGGATATAAAGGATACGGCATTGACAAATATAGATAAAATACTTGAACGGTAAATTTTTTGACACGTTGCAGCTTATCTTGTATTTACACGACGTGACTTAAATGTGATTTCTTAGAAAAATTATGTTCTTCTCAACAACACACAGTGGGTAGAATAGAAATTATTTAGAAACAAATCTGTAATTTCTATTCTGAATATTTATAAATTATCACTTAGATGGTCTAGAGAAGAAGGACCCAATATCTCCCTCAGAAACAGAGCTATGGAGGCTCAAAGTAGAATATCTTTGACATAAGCAATTAAAACGAGAAAGAAATATACAGTATGTTAAGTCCGACTATATGATATCCTACACCACTGAGTGCATCAAAATTCAGGAAGAAGTGTGTGCCCAATTATGGACCGATATCTGTATTAACTGTAAGAAATAAAACATATGAAAACAGAATATTATGTCGATCCTTACATTTATATGAATTTATTTATTTTTGGGTGATTCTTGAAAATGGGTCTATATGTGGGCTACGGTAAATTATGGACGGATATTCGTAAAATTTTGACACTATCATTTACATTTATATAAAACTTATTTGTAATATGATATACATATTTTAAGGGATTTTAAGTGTTTCAGATGAACACTATATATTTAACGGGATTATTTGAAGAGGAGTTTATATGGGAACTATAGTTAATTATGGACCAATCATTATGAAATTTAGACTTATATGCAGCTTAGAAGTGTCAAATTTCATTAAAATATTGTTACCTTTAATAAATTTATGAAGGTTTCCTCATATAAAAGTCCGTGAGGAGTGTTAGGTGAAATAATGGACCTAACCGGATCATAACTAATTTTATTAGACTTTATCCTAGGAATATAAGAAACTCGTGTTGAAAATTTCATTAATTTGCATTCAAATTGCGACCTGTAGCCTAATCACAAGGCTTACAAGGACAGACAGATGGACAGACATCGTTAAATCACCTCAAAAAGTGATTCTAAACCTTTTTGATAAGAAACTCGTGTTCCAAATTTCATTAATTTGGATTCAAATTGCGGCCTGTAGCATAATCACAATGCTTACAAGGACAGACATCGTTAAATCACCTCAAAAAGTGATTCTAAACCGACTGGTATAAATTAAGATGCATTTTAGACCAATATTTTTAGGTTTTACCTAATGTCATCACAGAGTGACTATAATATGATTTTTCTCAAAGCTTAATTCCTTCCCTACCTCTTTTGCATATATTTCATGTTTAAACAGATTTATTAACAACAATTGTTTGTCTGTTGTTTCTATTACGAGACTGTGGCTTAATAAATTATTTACCATACGCTCCAATGAATGCATTTTTTTGAACATATTTTTAAGAATTTAAACAATTGGTACATCACGTTTACAAAGCTTAGCAAATCATCATCATTATCATTATTATTTTCACATATTTTTCTTTTTTCAATTTCATTTTCAAACAAATAAACATACACTCTAATTGGCGAAATAGCAAAATAGTAAAAGAAAAAAAAAAGATATCACTCATATGCCATTTTTAAAATTATTTGTATTATTTTCACACTTTTGGTTTTGTTACAACATTTAAGTTCCATGCATTTTTTCATAGAAAAAGAAAATCAACTATTTATTGCAAATATTTTAAACAAAAAGAAAACTCATGTATATATAAACCCTTTTCCCTCCTATTTGTCATTGAAAAAACAAAAAAAAAAAAAAAATCATCATAAACAATCAAATCAAATGCAGACTAGGCCACCATTCCAGGTATGATTTTAAAATCATCTTCTTAATTTTCATTTTTGTTTTTGTGTTTATCTTTTGTCAAATATCCTCCTTAATTTTATTTCTTTCGTAAAAAGCTTTTTATCATGGCATTTATAATTTTGGCCTTAAATTAATACCTTTTTTTGTTCATAGATTTTAAGCAAATTTTTTTAGTTAATAAGTGATTAAAGTTGAATTTAAATTTAAGAAGAACTTTGTACGAAACTTAAATTAAACTAAAGTTAAGTAAATCTTAGTTTTACTATTATTATCATCCAAAGGCTTTTGGTTAACTTAACTTTAGATTAATGTCTGGTTAACAATTGTTCCTCAATCATCTGAATGGCTTTTTAAGAAAGATTAACTATTTTCGTTCCCCTTTTAGCAGGTTACATATTTTTTACGCTCCTTTTACCTTTAAATCTCGTATAATTTCAGTTGAATATTCATCGTTTTAAAGTTATAGCCCGTTTTGGTTTAATGCATGTAGTGGCTACAAATATTTGCGTTTGGATACGCACCTTGGTCAAGGAATCGTTATTGGAAATTACTTTGTATCATCAGAAACGTGAGAATGATCCCAATGATTCGGCTATAGCACAGTCAATACGTCAACATGCTTTGAGACATGCAGGCACTGTGTTGCGTACTCACAATGGACCAAATGAAGAATTTGAAGTATTGGATGGTGAAGATCTCTTACCGGTCAATGCTTATAAAACCGATAACGTTTTATCAAAGTTGGTACGCAAGACTGTGGACGGCATATCGAAAACTTTGGGGTATGGCTCTAATGAAGTTGCTGACTTGGCTGCCACCACCTTGAATACCTTGACTAGCACTTCCACCACCACTAGCACTACCACTCGGGCACCCTTTACAACGCCTAGCTATCAATGGCAAAGTACTACTATGGCACGCAAGTTGAAGAAGTTTATCACGAGTACCACAGCTGCTACAATGGGTACATCGTCGTCATCCTCCTCCACCTCTTCAACGACTACTACAACACCCGCTACTACCACAACATCAAGCACAGCAATGCCCACAACTACACAGTTAACTACAACAACGACCACTGAATTACCTTACAACACTTATCAGAATTTATATTCCTCGGCTTCACCTTTGGTGGGTGAAAGTCTGTTGTCATCATCTACTGCCGCCGATACAACAACTTCGTTCGATAGTTCTAGTTTAGCTTCTAGCGTTGCCACATTTTTCAATAATCTCATATCAAGCACCCCATCACCAACCACTATCACCACCTCAACTGCCGCCACAACCACCACCACCACCATTGCCGCCAAAACCACAGAAAATTCATTAAATCTCATTAATAATCTCATGGAAAATAGTTTCCAAACCTATTCTGGCATCTCCCATCCCGAATCATCTAGTATCATGTCATTTGAAAATTATGAAAACTTAGATAATATTTACCCCGCCGCTCTCTCCTCCAACGTTGGCACCCTTAATTCCTCTGCCTGTGGACGCATAGATATTATGGGTTCGATTGTTTATGATTCGGCTCCCTATTTGTATCCCTTTATCATTGAATATTCCCTCATTGGAGCCGTTGTCCTGTATGTCATGTGGAAACATATCGGTCGTTATCCCGGTCGTTTAAGCGATGACGATTTAGAACATCGTTTAGAGGTTATGTTGTCACGTAGAGCTGTTGCCATGGCTCAACAGGCCCGTTCAGGACGTGTGGATTGTGTTGGCTCATCGAAGGGTTTGTTCTTTGGTCTATTGTTGTTGGTGGGTGCTATGATATCTTTGATACTCTTCTTCGTCTTGGTGCGTCATCAGCAGTTCTCTTTGTTGGCCATTTATTTGGCCGATGCCAGCCATTGTATACTTATGGTGTTTGCTATATTGGCCATTATAATTGGCTTTATCAGGTTAGTTTTTATTTTTCTCACTTTTTCTAAATGCTAAGAAATATTTCTTTTTCTTTCAGAGTCAAGAATTTGAAATTCCGCTGTGAAGAACAATCCAATCTCAATGATATCCTATTGCGTATATCGGCTTTTGGTCTCTTTACTTATTCTGTATTCTCCGTTATCTCGGGCAGCCTAAAGGTATTGGAAAGTGAACCCAGTCTATTGGTTACTACCACCAGTGGTGTGGCCGTTTTCCAAGTCATTTTACAATTACTATTCATTGCCGATGTATCTCGTCGTCGTGTTCATTTACCCGAACATGATCGCAGCAAGCCAGGACGTCAAATTGTTACATTCTTATTGATTTGCAATGTGGCCATGTTTGCCATCTATACATTTGAAGCTCAAAAAGTATTCGCCAATCCCGTAAGTAGATATGTACGTGAGCAATAATAATGAAGATATGATTTTTCTTAAATACGAGTAAATATATTTATTTTGTTATGTATATGTGTCTATTTAGTATTATACATAGTTTTTAGCGTTTTTTTTTTATGGAATGTGTTTTACGATTTCAAATACATATGTATATATGTCAACTAATTTCCCTCATCATTGCACAATTTTTTAACATTGTCATTGATTTTTATGTTGATATCATCATTTCATTTTAAAATGTTATTTTAAGGAGTTTGAACTAGACCAAGTCACCACTTGTGATCAAGTAAAGAGTTAATTTAAATTCGAAATATTTTACTATTTATTACTACTTTGAGCCTGGAAGATTAAAAAGACCACATGATACTAACATTTTAGTAGGACCGACCTTCATGAAATTAAGCACTCAGATTTTAACCTATCTGAGACTTGTATGCTATATTAAAGGGAATTATCATTCCAGATTTCATTAGTCGTCGTTCCTGTGTGTTTAATTTAGTTAAATAGGAATGACCTTGTCATTAACGTTCATATTTAAGATGAAATTGGGGCGGGTAGACCCAGGACCAAACAAAAAAAATTTAGATTTATTTCTAACGAACTGTTTTAGTAAATGACGTCAAATTATGTGAAAACTACTTTATGGCTCGGTGGAGTTATAGCCCCATGCACAGCAAATGTAAATTTATGACCTGGGGGACTTGTAGCCCACATACATGGCAAATATAAATTTTACTTTTTGCCTTAGGGGTTGAGGGGAGTTTTACCCCCATTCCATAGAAAATCTGAAGGAGTCATTTAGTTAAGGTCTTAGAAATCCCAAAACTAACTTTGATATTAAATTTTTAATAGGTCGGATAAGATGAGTGGGAGTTATAAATAGCCCCTATACAAAGTTGATATTGGTTATTCTATCAAAAAAGATAACGAGATGTTTAGGAAGAGCCAATTGGTGATAAAAATTGTGTTATTTTTAAAATATATAGTAAATTATTTAAATTTTATCTAAGCAAAAAAATAATAACGAAATTTGTTGATTAATTAAATGTAGTCCTATGTGGATAAGAATTCACAAGAGTGGAATTCGTGGTACTTAAAGTTATATGGTCCTATGAGTAAGAAATCAAGACGAGGGACTTTTTGTTCTTCTAATGGTACTCTTTGAATTGTCTATAATATTGAACCTAGAAACATGAAATAAAAAACACATGGTCCGATGTTGGAAAGAATTTCCAAAGGTGGACTTTGTGGTACATTTTTCGTTCTTCTAATGGTACTTTTTGAATTTTCTATAGTTATGAACCTAGAAACATGCAATTAGGAATATGTGTTCTTTAGTTAATAAGAATCCATAAGAAGGGTATTTGTGGTACTTTTTTGTTATTTGAATTTTACTTTTGAATTTTCTAGAATTATGAACATAGAAACATGAAATTAGAGTTATGTGGTCCTAAGTGAATTAGAATCCATAACAGGGGACTTTGTTGTTCTCTTTTGTTCTTCTAATCGTACTTAACCTAGAAATATGAAATTAAATATATATGGGAAAAATAATCACAACAGCCTAAGTTAATGAAAATTCATTATGGGACATTGTGGTACTTTTTCGTTCATATGATGGTTTATTATATTTTTGAAGAATTTCAAAGTCAGCGATTCCATTTCAGAACGGATTCCATGTCATGTTGAAACATCCTTTACTGTAGAAGAATTTTTCTTAAAGAAATTAATTTTAATTTATATTATTTGTCGCTGTAAATTAAATTCATTTACATAAATCAAAAAATTATTTATGTTTATATCATATCTTCATTTAAAAAAAAATTATTGCTTATTCATCATATGAATGTTTCGTTTAAAAATATATATTTTCTTAACTTTTATTAAATATTTTTAATAAAATTAAATTTTAAACAAACCTTTTCTTTCTCAATCTTTAGGTTCAATTGGATTTCTATGGTTTTGTACCATGGGCCATCATACAACGTGTTACACTGCCTCTCTGCATTTTCCATCGTTTCCATAGTGCTGTAACACTAGCCGAAATCTGGAAGACCACCTATAAAGCACGTTTGGAGTAAATACTTTTTTCAAACTCATGGATATTCAACAACATTCAATTAAATTTAAGAAATTGTTGATAATTGAAATACAGCAAAGATGAAAACAAACAAATAAATATCTTGACAATTTTTTTTTATAATGTTTTTGAACAAAGGAAATATTAATTATAAAAAATGGAAGTAATTAAAATGTTAGTGAATCATAAAGGAAAAAACAACAAAACTCAATATTTAAAATGATTATAAATATGATGAAAAGTAATTAAAACATACATTAAAACTGCTAAAAATAATTTAGTAAAAAAAAGGAAAAAAAAAACAAAAACAACAAAGAAAATAGTAATTTAAAAACGCCATATAATGCACCAAAATAGTAGACAGTACATTTTTAAGAAAATAAAGAAAAAGAAGCATAAGAATAAAGAATCTCAAAAAACAAAAACCAAAATTATTGAAAAATCATCCTTAAGGACCATTCTATGGAGTTTAAAAATAAATTTAAAATACCAAATAAAATATTTAAACAAAAAAAAAATAAAAAACAAAAACCCATAAAAATACAATTCATAATAATTCCGTAAATATTTAAATTAAAAAAAAAAACAAAATCAACAAAAAATCAAATATAAAACATTGTGTATTTATTAAAAATAATATTTTTTAAAATTAAGTTAATAATAAATTAATTATAAAAAAAAACAAAAACAAAAAAATATAAAATTTATATAAACAAACAACATCAACTTTTTTGTAGTGTTAATGAATGAAAAAATATTTATATTTATTTAATAAATATTATTATTATTATTATTATTATTTTTCTTTTGTAAATTTTATATTTAAATTAAATAAAAAATAAAGTAAAACAAAACCAAAAGTTGTGTTAAAAGATGAATGAATACGAGTATAATTATTAAAAAAAAAGAAGTAAAATAAAAAATAAAAGAAACATATTTTTATGTACTATTTCATTTATCTTTGTCTTGAGTGTAATATTAAATTTAAAATTTGTTAAGCTAAGTCATTATTTGTAGTTTATAAATTTAATAAAACATTTTATCCATAACGAAACAAAATCAACAAAACAAATTTCAAATAAAATACCAAAAAAAAAGTACTTAAAAAAAACATTCATACCAAACCATTTTTTTATTTCCTCATACATTTTACGTTTTAGTTTGAAATTTATTATATTTTGAGTTTTTATCGAAATAAAAAAAATCAAACTAAGACAGGGTTTTAAAAGCAATAGAAACAGATTTTGGAAATTTACAAAGTTGAGTATAGATTTTATTTTTAATTGTTAAAACTTAAGGGTATTTTCTTGATTCATTTTAATGGTTATTGAAGTGTTTTCAATTAAAGGAAATTATAAAAAATCATTCTTGAAAAAATTATGAAAATTTCATTATTATTTCTTTTGTCTTCAAAAAAAGAAAATTAATATATAATCTAGACATTTTAACGAAAGTTTTTTAACGAACATTATTTCAAATACACGTCAGGAAATAATTTCTAATGACATTGACCATATTCGTTATTACTTTTTTGACACCCTTCGTTCATAACTTCATGAAAATATGAAATCAAATAAATAATTTTATTCAATAATTTAAAAAGATTTTATTAAACATTATTTCAGATAAACATACAGGAAATAATTTCATAACAAAATCCTTAATGTTTCTGTTGAGAAAACCACTTCTAATGTGGCTTTTTTGACAACCTTCGTTCATAACTTTGTGAACATATGAAATCAAATAATGTTATTTAATAATACAATAGGATAAAGAAATATAACTTTTAGTCCTCGTTGTTAATATAACGATATAACGATATGTATATAGATATGTTATATTTATAAACAAATGCGATTGCAATTTTTCTAAGTGTACAAACATTAATTCACTAAACCGTTAGAATTATAATAAATTCAACAATTATGATAAATTCTAATATAAATGTAAAGAACTTAATAAATATGTTTTAAGGTGGCATTGAAATTTTATGGTAAATTGGCTTTCATCAGAAATGAATCTAAGAAAATTATAATAGCAGTTAAAAGATCTAATCTAAAAGAAGTTTATAATAATTAAATTTATTTCTGAAAATAATTGTAATTGGATAATAAGAGTATCTCAATAGAAATTGTTCTTTCAATTGCAGCCAATTATTTCTAAACATTGTTTCCATAATTTCAAAGAATATTTTTATGGGTTAATCCATTACATAGAAAATTCTGTCTTGGTCTAATATACACTGAGAAAAATAAAAAATGGTAACAATTGCATATTACTTAAATAAAGTTTGTTTCAGTGTATACAGTGGCACTAAGGCACAATTATGAAGGATGGAATATGATAAATATTTAATGCCAATTTGTTTAGGTAAACAATTATTTTTACAATTTCTGTAACTAGAAGAAAATCAATTGATCCGTCTGGTAGATCGTCTAAAGTAGATTATATATTACAAAAGACACTGTTATGTATTAAAGCATTCAAATCATTTTTTTAGAGCAAAGAATGGCGTTCTAGCTTTCAACAACCCAGCAAAAACCAACAAGAGGGAAAATAAATTAATTTTTAGCAGGAAAAAAACTTCTAAGAAAATTAAGGTCCTTATTTTGTAAAACACTTCCTCTCACTTTAAAAAAAATTCATGTAAATTGTTTTTGTTTTTAAAAACTTTGTATGGAAATATTTTCAAAGTGTGGTGAAGGGATTTAGGAAAAAAGGGGTTAAAATTTTACAATTTTTAAAGCATTTTTATTATTTTTTAATAAAACTAAAGTGGAAATTTTTTCAAAACAGTACTTCAAAAGCAGTGAACAAGAAGTGAAAGAACTTCAAAGGCAGTGAACAAGAAGTGAAAGTACTTCAAAAGCAGTGAATAAGAAGTATAAAAGAGAAACCTTCTGCCAATGACAACCATTCTGCAGTTCTTTTACACCACTAAGTACAACCTTCCAATGACAACGCAGTGATAAATTCATGACTTTTTCAGCTCTTTTTTAGTACCTTTTTGCTGGGAAAGTAAGATCTTATTCCATGGTTAAGCAAAAACAAAATTATTCACTGAACAAAGAGCAAAAGAACAAAATATTATTTTTGTGAGCTATTTAGCTCTTTATGGAAATGTGTTTGTTATATATATAACAAATACACTGCAATCAAATACACAAACACATCCAAATTTCTATGTCTCTCTATCTGACTTTCGCTGCTTTAGAGGCTACAGGCATAAAATAGTTTTTACAAAAAAAATCTCTCTTGTACAATTAATCAATGAAGTATTTATGCAGCAACATTTGTGACTGTAAACGATCGAAAATTTTTATAGAGGAACTAATATCAATTCGAATAACAACAACAATACTTTAAAGGACTAAAATTCCATTTCTATGTGAGCCATAAAATATTTAAAAAATATAAACCAGGGATCGGCATTTTTAAATTTTTCTTTTTGTATTTGTGTGTGTTTCTCTTAAACTATTTGCTTAAAAGAGTATTAAAAATATGAACAAAAAAATTATTAAATAATTATTCTCTTCTCCATATATATGAGTATATAGCTGTGACAAAATAGGAGAATATTTGAACGTGTGCGTCATTTTGCGTGTTTCTGATATAAACTATACTTTTAGAATTACCTGGAAGTAAGGATTTCAATAAAGACTAAAATATATACTTACAGATGAAGGACTGGAAAAGAAATTTTAAATTTTTTCAGACTTAAAAGACTATTTCAATCTGGAATTTTAAATTTTATTCCACTTTTTTGTAAAAAAAATCATATATTCAAAATGTTTCTATATCGTTTATAGATCAATATCAATAAAAATGATGATTTGTAGATTATTGCATCAGGTAATATAAAATAGTTTTTAAAATAATGGGTATTATTTTTGTTCTTCATAACTTTTAGAATTTCCTTTTGATTTTTTGTGCTCTTTAGATTTCAATTAACAAAGACGTGATCGATGCACACTTTGTGTGCATATGCTCTTTAACATTTTAAATATAATATTTTTTGTAAAAAATAACAAAGTAAATTTTTTCAATAATTAATAATGGAAATATTTCCTTTAAAATAATTATATCATATTTATTAAACAATATTTTTTCTCATATTTTGTTAGGCAATTCTTCTAGTGCTTTTGTTAATAATGCAACAGTATATTTGCTTATTTTCCAGCGCTCAAGCAAGATTGAGTAATTTTCTTAATCTACAAGAGCCTAGAGAGTACACAAAATATGAGAGGATTAGGACATGTGTGCCACTGTGCCGGACCCTGCTTTAAAAGCTACTGCCGGATAGTTATAGTTGATAGTTGATTATTTTACAGTGCTCAAGCAAAATTGAGTAATTTTGTTATCTATGAGAGCCCGATTGCATTAATCTAAGAGAGCATTCGATCATGTTCGGCTTTAAGTCTGCTACTGGATAGTTATAGTTGTTAATTGCTTGTTTTCCAGTGAGAATTACCTCCAAAAATATTTTAATAAATTTAGAATTTTTAAAATTATTTATACTAATAAATAAATAAATAAATAAATAAATAAATAAAAAGAATTTCTGCCAGATATTAAACTGCAATCCTCGATATGTAGTGGACTTTTTGAACAACGATTTACTTTTAACCTACCGCTATAAAAAGAAACAATAGAAAAAAAATTTACAAAATGAGTTTTTTTTCATGCTCTGCAAATCTATCTTCTAATATTAATATGGATAGATCAGGGAAACTTCTCAGAAATTTGATAA
>MINK01007094.1:0-12235 GCA_001735545.1 Phormia regina
TGAAACAAAAAAATTGGTAGCTGTAAATCAAGTTGCATTCAAATCCAACCGTAGCTGTGTGGATGCTTTAATTCACATCGACTACTATGTAACTAAAACTCTATCGTCAAGAAACCACTGCTCTATCTTAGGGATAGACTTTGAAAAGGCATTTGATCGTATCGGAATTCATATCATATTGGATACTTTAAAAAATTGGGGTATCGGTCCTAAAATCTTCAATTACATCAAGTCTTTTTTAACTGGAAGAACAATTAAGGTACAAATTAATCAAGAACTTTCAAATTCTTACCCCCTAATTAACGGCATACCGCAGGGTTCCCCATTGTCTGTTGTTTTATTTCAAATAGCATTTAACCAAATTAGTCATATTATTAATAAACATAAATATGTAGATCATTGTCTCTATGCTGATGATCTTTTCATCATGAGTAAAAACAACGATATATCAAAAATAAATAACTCTTTTGAAAAAATAGTAATTGATATAGNNGCGCAAAAATATCCCTTGAGAAATCATCTGTATTACATATTTGTAGGAAACATAACTGTCCTGCTGTCAATCTAACCGTCAACAATGTTGTTATACCGAACGTGACCAAACAGAAAATACTAGGCGTAATATTTGAGAGTAACTATCGTTGGAACGAACACATATCTTTTCTAAAAAAATCCCTCCAACCCAGAGCAAACTTTTTGAGGTATCTTGCAACCAGAAGTTACAGACATATAAATACTCTTACATATTTGGTAAAAACACTAATGTTAAGTAAAATCGAATACGGGTTATTTATTTATGGCAATTCCGCTAAGAGTACTTTAAACAACATTAAAACAACTTACCATCAAACAATCAGATCCAGCATTTATGCCTTTCGTACAACACCAATACAAATTTTGTTAATTGAATCGGGTTTACCATCGATAGAGCAAAAACTTTTAGAAATCAAAATCCGACTACTGCCTAAATTATTATCACATAACAATTCAATAGTAGATGGCGATGTAAATAAAGTATTAACTTCAAAAAAATTCCTAGACTTCAATCCACTATATATCAATGTATTTACAATAACATACTAAACTATAAACAAAAACTAACTTCGTTCCATATAAAACATCCTATTTTCAAATATAATATTCATGTGATATTTCTTTTTCTGCATATAAAAAAGAAAATACCTCTAATGATGTTTTTAAACAACTATTTTATCAATATATTTCATCGTATAACCAAACTGAATGGCAATATTTATTTACAGATNNTTTACAGATGCATCGAAAGACAAATTTATCACTGCATATGCTGTAGTCGATAACAATGGCAACATACTGTCTACAAAAACACTTTCAGATATATCGTCAATTTTTACTGCAGAAGCAGCTGATATTTTACAAGCAATATACATTGCTAGCAAGCATACAATTAAAACACTAATTTTTTCAGACAGTTTATCAGTGATTTCGGCTATACAAAATACAAGTAACACCAACTGGATCTCAATAAATAAAATTCGGGATTTACTTATTGACTACAATAATAAAATTAAGGTTGTTTGGATTCCTGGACATGCTGAAATATATGGAAATAAATATGCCGACTCAGCAGCGAAACATGCGTGCATAGCACCTCTATATAGAGATGAATTGATCGAAAAATTTGATCTTCGAAAAACTTTAATTAACAAACTTCGCCTACAAAAAATAAATGAAATGAAGAACTTTCAGCACCCACATTATAACCAGATTAATTCAAATATCGAAGTACCAATATACCCAACAGATGTCAATAAAAATCTTCTCCCGCCTACGTATGGGACATACACTCTTTTCCCACTTACACCTTGTAAATAGCAATTACACTAACATATGCCAATATTGCGGATCTACAACTTCAGTGGAGCATATCCTATCAACATGTCCTAGTTTAAGAAATAAACAATTAAAATACTTATCAAACAATGGTCTCAATATTCTTAAGAAATCAAATAAACATAACATTAGCTGTATATATAATTTCATATCTAGCATTAAAATTAAAATTTAAACCTTTATTAACCAGTGCTAATACTAGTATATTGTTCTTATATTTATCTATAAGATTAATATGAAATAAATAAATAAATGAACATAAGTAATGCGTAATGGTTTGATTGTATTTATCATTATCTTTTATTATGTAAGTTGAGAGATAAATATAATTTTTCTGTAACAGCTTGTAAACTTTTATATTCCTTGGAAAAGCTTAGAGAAAGTTTTAATGGGTATAAGGCTAACATTAAGAGAGCAAAGTAGGACTCATGGAGGAACAACTGTGTGTCCATCGACTTCGTAAATGGGCTATCCAGATTCATGCGAATTTTATCCAAGGATCCAAGTGCTCCTGGATATCTTCAGCGCGCTGATAACTTATAGACCGGTTCTTGCTCCGAGTCTGTAGGAACATAGAAGTAGATACACATTCAGGGGGAATCTTCAGATTCTCAGAATGTATATATGATAGGGAAATCAGTGAAGTAGTCAATGACATTGTCTCGATGGATAAATTAGTATGGGCGGTGAATACATTTGAACACTACAAATCACCTAGTCAATAGCCCTGAAGGGATACTTTGTCAAGTCTAGGTTAGTTAGGGGAAACCTGAAAACCATGATAGGTATTCTGACAGGTCTAATAGGGGGAATGATGGGGAATTGGGAGATAGGTTCATCCGGTCTTTGCAGCATATGAGAAGATAATGAGGAAATAGAGACAATGGAGCATATTTTATGCCACTGTTCATGTGTACAACGGAGTAGGCAGAAATGGCAAGGCAGCCGATTCGTCGACGAACCAGATATCTTATCGGAAATGGATATAAATAGCTTGATAGGATTCGTCATGGGAATAGGCTGGCTAAAGTCCCAACTCTCTATTTATTCAATTCTTTTGTTGGTCTCAGCTTTCTGATATCTTTTCATTTCCTTCCTATTTTCCTTCCTATTTTCCCTAAGACTCAGAAACTCTTTAGAGTAATGTGCATCCCTTCTTATCCTACCTATATGTTCATATGTTTAAGATTAAGAAATCTTGAGATTGGTATATAATTCGAAAATTCGTAATCATGTTATTAATTCTGCTTAAATATGGTGTCCCCAAGGAGTTAGCTAGAGAATTTAGATTTCTACATTAATTTTTTAGTGTTGAAACTTCATTTCAAAGGGAGATTTGTATAGGGGCTTGGTTAAATAATGGATCATAATCAATTTGAATATTCTTCGTCCTTGTAACATAAAAGTCCCACGTGTCAAATTTCTTTGCTCATCTTTGAATATCACCATGGAAACCATAATTTACTCTAAAACGATGTTGAAATCTTACCGACAAATAATACAATTTTTTCACATTTATAAATTCACATTTTTTTTAAATGCGAAACAATTATGGCAAGATATGCTATAATAAATAAACAACAACAATAATTCCAGATTTATATACTGACTGCATATACAAAAAAAAAAAAAACAAGAACAACACTTTTATAATTATGAACTACAAATACACACTATTATGGAGGCCGTAGAATCATGAAAATTTACATTATATAAAAGTAATTGAAATAGAAAATATTTCTAATAATATTCTTTTTTTAAATTTAATTTAAAAATTAATTATAAAAATATAAAAATTATATAAATTAATAAGTCGACGTCGTTCACTTTACTTTTTGCAAAGCTTTTTTGAGGTGAATGCATTTTTTATTATACTTTCTTTGTTCATACATGTAATTTTGTATATTTCGGACATTTTTGAAAATATATTGATTTAATGTAGCATAATTAACCCATTAAGAGCTAAGGGAACAATTTTATGCGTTTTGTTCTCAAAAGGTTAGATTAGCATGGAAGTACTTATTACACTTAAATATTAATTTGAGGGAAAAATAAGTTCTTCTAAAACCGTAATTTTACACCAATTTGTCACATTTTTTATAAATATTTGCTTTTGGGGACATTTATATCCTTAATTAACCATTTATTTCCCATTAAAATGAACCTATTATGGACTGGAAAAATATTATTTACGATGAAAAATTTCCAAAATATTAAAAACTTAATAAAATACTATTTCAAATAAAATGATCGAAAATTTATCAAAAATTTTAATATCGCGAGAATGAAAAAATATATATATTCTTGCTCAACACGTATTAGGCGTGGGTTTTCTATTAATGATGAAATTTTTTGACAAAAAGTTTAAAATTAAATAGGCTATCGATCGAAGACCATATTTATGGAAATATTTAAAAAAAATGGACCATCTTTAATTTTAGGGGGTACATTTGCAACTTTTTTGTCTCCATACAAATCAAGTATAGCGCCTCATTTGTATATGGATACATATAACGATATGAAAAATATCACAAAAATGCTTCTCTTGTAAAGTTTAGTTTACTACACTTCGCGGTTATGGTTACGGTATTAAAAAAGCAACAAATATTATTTACAAACATTAACTTCAATCTAATCCTCAATTTCGTTGCTACAAGCCATATAAAATTTTATTTTATTTATTTTCTCATTTTTTATAAACACAAATTTTAGGAAATTTTTCATGAGTAAAAATCCCAGCTTGTCACATATACATACCAAAAACCACAGTAGTTAGTATCCAGGTATCTTTTGTTTTATATTGTTTATAGTTTATAAATTATAAAAATGTTGGGTTTATAAAAGTGTTGGGTTAGTCGCGGAATTTTTGCGACAAAATAATGTGATAACCTGCTAATTTTTTTAGTTTAACTTCCAATTTTCCATTTTTTTATTAAAAAAAAAAAAACATATGTATATAAACCATGCACCTTTGTTTATAAACGATTAATTTTAATATTATATCATATAATTATATTAATTATTTTTATTACTTAAAAAAAAATTTAACCTTTCAAAAGAAACTTATTTTCATATGTGGAGAGATAAAGAAAGAATAAATTTAAATATTTACTACCCTAACTGTACAAACATACTTGAAACAAATGAGTTCCAGATGTGCTAAAATTAGGATATGTTACTTGTACGGCCCTCTATTGTAAAAATTTTAAATTTCAAACGCTTTGTTTTTTTTCAAATTATTTTCTGTTTTTAGATTTTTTTATCAAATGTTGATTCATTATACAATTATATTTTACAATGGTCCTGGCACTTTAAAGATTTCTTATGCAATACAAGTTACAGGCAGCATGAAGAAGCTTTTATTAAGCATAGATACATTTAAAACACATAAGTTAAATTTTTTTCCCACAGTATATGAGAGAAATAATTATAAATACATCTTTCTTTATCTTTTTGGAAGATAAAAGAGATTCCCTTTTGGCGAGAAACGCTATATCGTTAGATTTTACTTCATAGTCTTAGGGTTACTTTCGCCGCAATTTCTTTTAATTTTCAACTAAAGACCACTGTATCTATTTCACTTCATTTTATTGATTTGGAACTAAGAAATCTTTATAATAATATTAAAGGATATATCCTTATTTTACGAAAGTAATAACAATTTTTATTTAATTAAATTAGAAGAATATCAAAACTAAGCATTTCAAACCATGGATTTAAACTAAAAATTAGCAAAGTGTAACTTTATTTTGTCGCAAAAAGTCCACGAATAACCCAAAACTTTTACCCCAAAGAAAGATAATTGTTGTCAATTTAATACCAAGTTTAAAAAAACGCAATTCAGCGGATTAGACGTGATTGCGTCACAACTAACAATTAAATTGACACACATTTCATAATATTAATATGGAATATGCTTCATAAATTTTGTAAATAAATGAATATATATTTACCTTTATTTTTTCCCATTTGTCGTCTACATCCTGAAGCCAACTTAGTAACAATCTTCCATTAAACCTGCATCGTGCATTTTTCTCCTTATCATCAAGTTCAGGTGTTACCATATTGTAAACTTCTTCGTCTTTAATATATGTACATACTGAAAAAGGTAAAGACTGGTATGACATACTTCTTGCCGCTTTAGAATGAATTCTAATAATTTCCTGTTCTGCATTTATGCAAAGCTTTTCCTTTTCTACTATATGACGTTGATAAAGATTAAATCTTTCTTTTTGTTGAATCAAGAATATATCTCTCATTTTCAATGAGATGGATTTTGGGATTTCTGGACAGTTTTTGTTTTGTCGGGAATATAAAAGATAATTTTTGTTGTTAATTAAATATTCGTTGAATCCTTGAGGTGGTCTGGGTTTAACAGAAAAAACGTTTTTCCATTTTTTTTCTATCTGCTTCCTTATTGTCATATACATTTGAAAGCAATTTGTAAATGGTATGTCGTGCGGATGAGAATCAGTACATAAAATTTGATCATTGCTTGCATTACTCCCAGAATTTGATGATTTAACCTCTTCATTTTTTGCTCTAATTTTTCTTTTCCTGGGATGAAGTTCCGCAATATTTCCCATAGTTTCTTTAGATGATGAAGTAGATGACGTGGAGGGACTCGGAATGTTTACTATATTATCCGCCTCGTATGATGCACTTTGATGGGTGGGACTGTTATTAGTATTAGAAAATCCTATTTTTCCTTCTACTAAATCATTTGCAGTAGAAGATGCAGGTGAGGGGGAATTGCTTGGAATTTGTGGAGATGAATTATTTGAATTTCTATCATGAGTAGTTAAGCCAATTCGATGTGCGCTCCTTAATACCCGCAAATTTTTTTCTTCATTTATTAGTTTACAACTTTTATCATCTCCAACTCCACAAGAGAGATTAATTTTTATGGGACTATCGCGAGGACTTGTATTTGAAATTGATATATCTCTTTCATTTGAATCGCTGTTCGAACTTACAACATATGGTAATGCCGCATTACGTGAAGTATTTATTTTTCCCGTTCGTGATCCATTGCCATCAGAATCAATAGCACAACTTTGTTGTGGAATAACAATTTTTAAAGGAGGAACTTTCAAACCTCCATTGCAGAGTGGATCACTTTTAGAATCATCGTCTTCTAAATCGGCATCATGAAATTTATTTTTGGAATCATCTTTTTCACACAAAAATGAACTTTTATTAGGAGTAGTTGTAACATTTTTAGAATTAATTGCTTGTTTAAAATTTTTATCTACTCTGCTAGGTAAACGTGGATTACTTTGTTTTGAATCCTTTATACTTTCCAAGTCTTTTCTTTTCTTTTTTTTAGTATCATCAATTTCGTCGCATTCATCTTCATCTATATCAGAAAAATGACGCTTTGCAGAATTATTCGGTGCTTCAGATGTGGAAATACTTTCAAAGTTAATCTCTTTTTTCGTATCGTTTATTAGATCGTCTCCTTTTTCCTTGGTATCAACCTTTTCAATGGTATTAGAATCTTCGAAATCTTCGTCTTTTTTGTATTCTTTATTTTTTTGAGATAATCGAGAATTATCTATAAAGACGTTAAGAAAAAATTATGAAGTTAAAATCGTATACTGTGCACAACAATAATTATTGATCTTTTAAGCTAATAAATTTTTAATTTTTTACCTATATCTTAAAAAATAAAACTTCCAAAATTTGTTAAAAACAATAGCATGAAATTATAGAAGCCCTCTAGATCCGATCAAATTCGAAAAGCTTAACACTTCGTCTATTGATATCAATAGTTTCAACCAAAATCGGTTCAGCGATTCAAAATATCCAGACTACTGTAGAGTGATTAATAGTGTTATAGAAATGAAACTTTAATTGTATATTAGAGTGATTGACTTTGAGAACTTAATCACCTGGCTTCACGATATAGCGCCAAAATATAAAAGGACATAATTATGTATGGTTGGTTTTATTTCTCTAATTACATTGAAATATTATTTTGAAATAATGACTTGCATTCCAGAAATGCTGGAGAGGAAATTTTTCTATTTTACCCTAGGTACTACCACAATACTTCGGATATTTTTACATTATATAGTTTTATACTATAGCATTCACATTAGCCCCAATTTAAGCACGCAGCTTAAATTGGTTATTTTTGCAATTAATGTATTTGTTTTTGTTATGTTAATAAAGTTTCCTTTCCCTTGAAAAAGTCATACAACCTGATTGTTTTCTATATTATTTTTTTATTAACAACATTCCTTCATCTAATCTTGCATTCAGTGGAAGTAGTTGTAAAGGGAAATTTGTAAATTTCCATTATTTTAGTTACGGATAGGGCATCCAATTAATCGTGGTCTAAGATTAATCGGTTTATTTGACAAATAATTAAGGTTTTAAGTTTATCGGTTATTAACCGATTAATGCCTAATTATTCGATTAACCGAATTGTTTTAGTAATACACATTAGACATATAAATAACATTATTTATAAAATGTAATCCATTGAAATAGGTATTTAGAGACCTAATATAAATAATTTAGGCTTTATCATAATAGATCTATCACCCATTTGTTTCAGAAAATTGGACTTTAGGCATAATACTATAAATGTTATTCAAGTTTAATATAACTTCTCTTATTTTCTGTGTCAGAATAATTTCTTGTCATCATCATCATATATCTAATTTTAAAATGATGTTGACATAAATTTGAATTTAAAATAAGAAATTTACTAAATTATAGCAGCAAATAAACTAGATTGCGGTTAATCGTTTGTTCGACACAAATTATCCGGTTTATTCGTTATTCGAAAATTGAAAGTTTTCAATTATTCGAACAGTTAATCGACCAAAATTAATCGGATAACCGAATGGTGTTTAATCGATTGGATACCCTAGTTACGGAGACGTAACGTTCATACAGAACTCAGTATATATGAGGCAGCATGATGCATAAACTAACAGACTACGCAAAGAGTCATATAATAAGTACTCGATATAAATAATAGAGGAGAGTTATTATTCGATTTTATAACTACTAACAATCTTGTGTGAAGATAAATATGCGAGTTAAATATAGTCCCGTCAACTCTAAAATATCGTAACCGCCATTTTCCAAATTCGTGTTTTGACGAAAATCAATAACATACCTAGGGAGAAAAATACAAAAAGGCTAATCAGCACCCATGTGCCTTTTAGTACTAGTAGTAAAGATCTTTCTTTTAACTCACACTTCTGAAGAATTAGAATACGTAACTTTATCACTTTACATATTCTAAATTCTTAAGTATTAAGCGGACAAAACTTTTACTAAAGCTTTTTCTTGTTGTATTCTAATTATTATTGTATTCTAATTATTACAGCTAACCGTTGGTAATAAAACACTAATTTTATCGCTGAATGAATATTGCCACCTTTTTGGAAAAAAAGTATTTTTTTGATTTCCAACTTTTGATTCACTTTTTTCCGCATTCTCATATTAAAATGATTCTTGCAGCAATAATACTTTAGAATATTAAATTATAAAATTAATTAATATTAAATTATAAAAAAGAGACTTAAAATGAGGTAAAAATTTATTTCGAGCCGAATATCTCTTAAACTAAGAGATAACCTACGTAATTTTTGTTGAGAACGCATTTTTTGTAGAGATTTACAAGGACAATCTGTTTCTTTTCTGTCATATTATAAAAGAATTTTTAACAATTTTTAAAAAAATTTCATACCCATGAGCGACAACGCTAAAAACGTCAAATCAACTATTTGAAACTTTCGAAAATCGTCAAAAATTAAATTTTGTTTTTTTTATGTCTGCGGAAACATTCCGACTGCAATTGATAGCTCTTGATACGTGTAACAAACCCTCCATAGATATGCACAATTTTTGTTTTATGACCTAAACTTTTCTATTGCACCAAGGTAGACTCAGATAAATTAAAAAAAAAAATGATAATAATATCATTATATTTCGAAGATAAAGTTAAAGTCAACCCTTCTAGTCTATCAAGTAAAAATTCGAAGCCAGGGAGATCATGTAGATGATGAGTAGAATAATGCCAATGTAGATTAAACACCGTCTGTCTTAAGTAGTTTATTATGAGCAACTTGGAACTTATTAACTTGTCATTTTGTAGATGAGAACCAAACTAGAGCACAGAAGAATATTACAGGTTGAAATATTGATTTTATGATAAGTTTATTGTTGAAAATGTTTAGATTAGATTTACTTATAAGAGGATAAAGAATTCTAATTAGCTTGTTTATTTCCACATATGGAATGTTACAATTGAAGTTGACTTTTTCATCTAGGATAACACCTAAATATTTTACATTCATGTGATGAAACCCAATCGTTTTCAAATCAAATAGATTTGAAAATTTGAAATGTTTCGATCGATATCAGAAATCGTTTTTGCAGCAGTGATTTATTTTTATTTAGAGAAATATATGCAATTAAATAAAAAATATTAAACAGAAAGTGATTAAAATCTAATTTATATATAAATAATAAAAATTGTTTTCTATGACATACCTAATCATTTTTTCTATGGTATGTTTTAGTTCAAGTTGCAATTACAGTATAATTAGAAAGTATACTCGTAAGAACACCTGTTTTAAAATTTTTCATTGATATACCTGGGTTTTTTCTGTGGTAAAAACATAAAATTTGTAATATTTGTACAAATTTGTGTGGATAAAATAAAATTAAGTTCATTAATGTATAAATAATTAATTTAGAATACATAAAAAGATTCATTACGTGGACTCTACATTAGAGAAAGAATTAGAATACGTAACTTCATCACTTTATATATTATAAATTCTTAAGTGGAAAAACTTTTACTAAAGCTTTTTCTTATATTTATTGTGTTCTAATTATTACAATATCGTTTTACTGTTTTAGCTAAACATCGGTAAGCATAGTATGCAGATTTTTATGTTGTTTCTTTTGTCTGTTACATTACATAGTGGAGCAGAATCGAAATTATAAATCTGTAACTTCTTTCGGCTGGTTGGATTTTCATGAAATTTGGCAAGGCGTAGCAGAGGAGTGTACAGAATTGTTAAGTTTGGAAGGAGGACAAAACAAACCCTTTAGGCCGGAGCTAAGAGGACTCTGAGATAATAAAATTTTAATCGCTAGCCAAATTCTTGTCCGATTTTAAATATTTTTATATATTGTTGGCCTGTAAAAAAAAACATACTTACATGTCCTATTTATCTCTTATAGGGATTTTTTACTTTATTGGCTATAGAATCCATATTTTTCCGAAGTTCCGTAGATTTTAAATAAAACTTTTAACAACGTGTTGGAGATTCTTAAAATATGGTCTAAAGTCAAAACTTTCATATGAAATGGGTCGAATTCGGGAGAGTGTGTACCAAGACCAAGAACAATATATAAAAATTTTTTATGTTGGAGGGACCTAAATGTGAACCCCATTTGTTCCCATTTTTCGCTATAGCGGGACCAAATGTCACTCGATTTTTTAATGTTTTTTTATTTTATTGACGGAATCAAAGTTATATACAAATGAATTTTGACAAATTTTAAATTTTTTGCTTTTTTTCGAAAAAGGTAGTTACTCAATATTTGATGCTGAGGCCGTATCCCATAACTGGATCCCATAAGTCCATATTGGCTTTAAAACTGAGTTATAGAGTAGTTTACAATCAAGACTGAGCATTGAATTTCGGCCAATTAGCCAGTTTATTTGGAGTGCTTTCAATTTCATTTGGGTCAACTTTGCATCAATATGGAATTTCCAAGTAAGGCGTCGATCGAGATGTATTCCGAGGTATTTAACCTCCGATTGCTGNNGATTGCTGGGGTATTACTTGGTTATTTATTAGGATAGGTGGGCATGATTCCCTACGCAAAGTAAATGTTATATGTGTACATTTTTGTTCATTTATTTTTATTTTCCGTTTTTTTAGCCATCTCTCAATAACAAATATATGATCATGCAATATTCGAGATGCCTCCTGTGGGTTTTCATGAGTGCTTAAAATAGCTGTATCATCTACAAATGTTGATGTATGGGTTTGACTATTAGTTGGCATATCGGAGGTATATATCAGGTACAACATTGGACCCAGTACACTACCTTGGGGCACTCTTGCGTCAATAGGCTGATGTGTAGTAAAAAAAGTCACCTTCTTTAAGAATAAATTTACGACCAGTTATAAAGCTTTTTAAAACACACAAGTCTGTGTGTTTGTTGGATAGTACTGTGTTTTCTTCTAAATTTGAATTAATGATTGGGTATACATTGGCTTATTAGCGGGTATAGCTTATTCATTAGGAGCTTCTTAAATAACTTAGACATATTAGATAATAGACTTATGGGTCTATACGATTCTACTTTTGTGTGATC
>MINK01007104.1:0-16726 GCA_001735545.1 Phormia regina
CAAAATATTTATATATTAACGGAAATACCATTGAAATATTAAAATATATATTGTTACTAATACAATATTAGTATAATTATAAATAATATAGTTCTGAAAGCATTAATTGTAATCAAATATTTACAGTAGAAAATCTAGCTTCTCACATTCTAGCATCTCAAATTCCAAATGCTTTCTCCTTATTTAAAAAAGACTTAGAGATAAAACAAGAAGAAATTTTTTCTAAGAATTTGGTAAAATATTTAAAAGAATTGTCGCCCACTGTATCAATACGCACTTTAAGTTTATAAAACTTAAACATGTTAAACTTTAGTATTTTCACACTTCTAACATTTTTTTTTTTTTGTTAAAATCAAACATTTATTTAGTTTTTTGCTTCTGTGTCTAGTTGGTGTGATGTTTTAAATTTAATCCTTTTTCAAGGAGAACAACAGAGAATTATATGTTTTAGATTTGATAACTTTGATAACAAACATCATTACAATATTTGTTCCCATATCTTAACATTTTCCCAGTTGGTTTTTGTTTCTTTTTTTGTTTCATAGCACTATGGCGCATAGCAAAGACAATTTAGTTTTGATCATTTAAGATTCTAAACAAGAGATTATATGCATGTATATGATTCCTGTATGGGATCCTCAAATCACAGCCCAGTGTATTCTGTGTGTATGTACTTAGGTATATGATCGTTATAATTTCTGTACCCACATTTGAAAAAATAAAGGTTTATAGAATTTTATTAAGAAATACATTATAAAAACAAAAAGTATTGTTTCACTCTTTAATTTTATTGTCTGTTTTCAGCTTAAAATTGTATGAATGAAAGATTTTTGGGTGTTCGTTTATTATTTTTTTTGTGATTCTTTCTTGTTTTTGTCTCACATTTGATGCTCCTTTTGTGGCAACAGTCCTCTAAAAATGTGGCTCAATAATAAAATTGTTGGTGTGAAACCCACCAACGTAATACGCGTATAAAATAATATTTTCGAAATAAGTCATTTATTTGAATACCTACAATTTCTGAGAATAATGAATTTGGTGTATGCATCATTGTGTAATTTGACACTTTGATACACTTTGTTTAAAATTGATTCATTGAATCTTGAAATTTAAAGAAAAAAATAATAATAATAATAAAAATAAAAACAAACATACAAACAAGAATAAAAATCAAAATATTTATATTTAAAGTAAAAAGAAAAATAGGAAAAAACAACAACAACAAAGTTTTGTTAATGTTAAACTTTTAATGACCGTAATGATTTCATTTGACATGATGTTTGAAACATGCAGGAGCAATAAAAGTATAAACGTTGAAAACAATTTGAGTTGACCCTTAAATTTAACCTTTTGTTGTTTTTAGTCGTCATTTGTATGTAAATGTCACTGGCAATGACATTGACATAACATGATTGGTACTTGTTCGTTTTCATATAAAGTTGCAACCATAAACTTTGTAACAGAAATGCTCTACGATGAGCATGAAGCGATTAAATCGATAAAGAGAGAATTTTTTAACAACGAAAAAAAAAAAATGTTTTGTTTTACGAGCGAGAGTAAATAGGATCGTAAAACTGATCATTATTTAGTTAATTTCATAGTTTTACTTATAAAGTTGTAAGTTTAGAACATGATTATTTAATTTCTTTTTATTTTTTTTCTTATTTTACAAAAATATTTAACTTAACGATTCGGAATATTAAAGACTGAGTAAAATAGAATAATGGCTCGTAAAATTTGTAATGATTATTAATTCTGTTTAAAATGTATACAAGGGTCATAAATGGGTCATTGTCGTTGTTTTGAAAAGAAACCGCTAAAGATATTCAAATTTTAGTTTGAATTTGTTTGTCAATAAAAATAAAAAAAAAACAAGAGATTGTATTAAATTTTTCCAAAAAAAGGTCCTTATGAGTGGTTAATATATATTTTATATTTATATTGACCTTTTTTGTGAAAAAAGAAGTTATTAAAAGAATTTGATAATAAAGATATCAACCAAATGTATGTTTAAATACTCAGCATTTGAAGCCTAAAATGTTTAAAACGTTTGTGATTAGTTTTAATTGGTAGTAGATATTTCTGGCGGACCAAACTAAAAGTTCCCCTTAATTTTGATTTTTCATAATATACTTTAACCATTACCCTCGTATACTTAAATATTAATTAAAATGTGCCTAAAATTTTCTACAATATTTATTATAAAAACTTTTATGGCAAACAATTCGTAAAACTTTATTTTATCTCCAACATAATGACCTTTTAATCCTCCTACTCCTACCTTTAGCTAATCTAAATATAGAACAGTTTTGTTGTGGCTAAACAAGATAAAAAAAAACACAATTTTATACCACTTACACACACTTAACAAAAGTGTCAAACCGCAAATATGAAAATCTGTGTGAATAAAATTTCAAATTATTACAACATCAACAAATACAAGCAAACATTCTTAGCCAATAAATGGGATTATGTAACTTAATAGCAGTGCTGTGGCTGATAAAAACGGCAATGAACCAAACGGACAACGAACGTACCAACCAACAAACAAACAGACAAACTTTTGCTTAAAGTAGATCCCTTGGATTCCAAGGTATATATATATATATAGGTACATATGTACATATGTATGTAGTACAAGGTACTAGTATAGATATTTATGTTTACATTTCTATGTATCGTAACACCTTGAGGCAAGAGTAGATTTTTGTTGTTAAACAAGTAAAGAAATTATGGCCATTTAAATCAACCACATCAGATACTGGCATGCGCTACGTTCCAATTTGTATTATAAATTCTAGAATTTAATTTACTAGTAAGGGGAGTTTTTAATTCACATTCACTGAAATTATCAATAGGATTTCATGTGTAAAACGTATTTTATTATACTAAGTACTAATAATGTAGGAGAACGACTAATATCTATATACTTAATATGAAATTATACAACAAATCGAAATTAGTCTTCTAATAATTTCTATAGTAAAATTAAGAAGATAGCATACAATTAGAATTTATAATTAAAATTTTTCAAGTCCTTCTTACATTACTTTTTAATATGATCAAAAGTAATGTAAATGTAATAAAATTTGTAGAAAAATTATCTCTTAAAGTTCAGATATACAGTAGAACTCCCGGTGAGATGGTGCCAGGGAGTCAACCCAAAAGTGAACTGATACTATTCACTAGAAGATATAAAATTCCATAATTTACTACATTTAAGATTAACGGAGTATCACAGTCACTAACTAAAGAAGTCAAATAATAATAGTCCTAAACAGAAGGCTGAACCTTAAAAATACATACTGGTTATGTAATTTTGTGATCAGATCAATTCTATTTTAAGGAGAGACTGTTTTGTAACCATTTTTGAAGAAAATGAACCAGCAAACTAAAATTGAACGTTTAATGAGGATGATGTCGATCATAATAACAAGTTCACTATCTCATCTAAGCTATAGTAAACTATATCAAAGCTATAGTAAACTATATCAATGATGTGGAATATATAGCGGTAAGTTTTTGTGCAACTAATAGATGGAAATACCAGATATCTAGACTTTAGGACACATAACCGAATAAGTATGGAATATACAGGTCGAATCAATGGTGCAGTATTACGGAATATCAATAAGGATATTCGCACTTTTACCGACAGCAAAACGGCTATAGTTTCTTGTCAGGTGTACACCACATCCAAGATTGTCCGTGAATGCAGGTTGTCGAGGGTAACCAACGAATGTTACCTCGACAGCCTAACGATATAGGCGCCCTTCATAAATACATTAGCAGCTATTGTCACGCAAATTTAAATTACTTGTGAAGAGATCAGAAAAACGATTGATGAATAGCGAACAATGTTGTTGAAGGTGTCAAGTAAACATCTAAAAAACCTTATTGGTGTCATCAGAGGTCTCACACATTATAAGTCTAGGACTCCACTGCAATGACTTTTTAAGGTCAACAAAAAAATGTCTCTCAACAACAAATTTCTAACCTCAACCTAAATCTAATTTGTGGTTAAACGAAACAGCGAAAGATTTAGGAGCAGAAGATTCCAAATGATTAAAACACTATCTTAGTTATTATACGAGTTGTTTTCTTATAACACTTGATACCGTGGACCTAGTTTTAAATTTTCTTATAAATATCTTATTAAAAGTTTCGGAACTAGAACCGTTCACTAACCCTCAGAAACAGTTCTCTTTCCTTTAGCACTAAATCCCGCTTACCCGAGAAATTTTCTAACTATTATTCGATATCTATTTATATACTGACTATGAAGAGTAGATAATTATCCTAAAACTTTTAAATATTTGAAGACTTTTGATGAAAAGAAATTTTGTTCATTTCTATTCATCGACGTTTCGCAAAATAAGAGTAAATTTACCCACAAATGCATTTAAGCTATTGGAAAATTATTTCACTCAACGAAGGTTTATTCTCAAAGAAGGAGACTTCCTAAGTTCACCCAATCCTATAAAAGTAGTCCTACCGCAGGGACCACGTATGCGGTATTTTTTTGTACTTAATATTTACCTCTGATATGCCAACAAATAGCCAAACCCATGTATTAATATTTGTAGATGACTCAGCTATTCTAGGCGTTCATGAAAACCCCCTCCCTACACTTTTGCATGGTCATGTATCTGATCTAGATCAATGGTTAAACCAATGGAAGATAAAAGTAAACGAACAGAAATGCATATACATAACCTTCACATTGAGGAGAGAATCATGTCCAAAAAAGTTTACCCAAATGAAGTTAAAAGCTTTTGAGATTAACTGGCTCATTGGATGAAATTCTAAGCTGAGTTGAGACTATAAATTATTGCTTTACAATTCAATTCTAAAGCCAATATGTTGCTATAGTATTCAATTATGGGACACGGTCCCATGGTAAGTAAAAAATTCGAACATCAATAAAGATCTCGGCGTAACTCTGGTAACTAACGAAATAAAAAGCACATATTAACATACCTAAAAAAGCTTAAACACTTGCTCGTAATATATTAAGAAGTGATGGGCGCTTAAAAAGAAGAAATACATCAGATCTGATTCGTATATGAAATGCTCTAGAAAAGATATTTATCGCCTGACACTAGTTGGATGAAATAAATTTTATTTTTTTTAGATTTAAAATTTGAATACTTATTATTTGTTATATAAATTGAATAACTAAATAAATAAATTAAAATATAAAAAAAAACTAAATATTTGATCGAAACTTCGTGAACATTTTTTGTGAAAATATTGTATTTTGAAAGTCAGCTGTTTTCATTCTAGGTATAAAATGTTTTTATAACCAAAAAGTAGTTCTGAATCGGGGAACTACTCTCGCATCGTTATAATCATTTTTACAGGTACAGGCATAATTTTGCCTCTCAAGTATATAATGAAAGTAATTTGATATGTTTTCTTTTAAATGTTAATTAGTTTTGGCACATTTAAACAATATATTTTAAAACCATTGTTCCTAAGTACAAACGATAAATTAATAAACCATTATTAACATTGTTTCAATCAGCTGTAGAGTGAATTTGATCTCTACCAATATTTAATGGTCAACTATGAGTACTCATATGAGCCTACGATGCCATTGTCTTCTGCAATGTCGAACATACGATTTAAACTGGTATTGACTGTTACTCTGACTTGGTTGGAATTTGTCTTTTAGGTTAGAATCATATATATAAATATAAAATAAAAGAAGAAAATGCGGAAAAAGATTTATGAGTTCGTGTGACATTTTTACACTACATGAGGTCGTAATGAATTGATTTCATAATATGTAAGTAAAAACTAAAAGAGAAAAGAATGAGAGACAAGAAAAGTTAAGCAGACGCACACGTCTGATGTGGTAAATATTATATCCAAAAGATTTGTTTTAACTTGTGATGGAGTTAGTATTTTTTGGTGGTTGATTTGATCAATATATGCTTTATCGATGTTATAATATGGTCTATTGCTTTTAGATAAATGGATAGTCAATTTCTTTTGAATAATACAAAAATAATTGGTCAGAAGAAATGTTCATTTGCTCCAAATTATATTAAAATCATATAAGGAGTTAATATGTTATACGTGCTATAAGTTATTAAACACTTTCAAAAAAATACAAATTGAGAAAATACAAAAATTGAGAGCATATTGAAAAGAATTCCAAAAACATCTGGTAGAAAATCAACCTATTTGGTGCAAAAATTTAATGCCAATGCATAGAAAAAAACATACAAAGTCCATAATATTCAAGACTGCCAACAAATTTAGATGCCAATAATAGGTCACGAAAATTAAAATCAAATTTCATTAAAAAATTCATATTGTAAAATGCCCGACTAAACGTGTGTACTGACAGATTTTTTTAGCTTTCTGGTCAAAATTTGTATATTGATTATTCTCGTAGATATGTCAAGATAAATTTAGTACCGAAAAGCAGTCGAAATGTCCTAAAGAATTCCTGGTTTGGCAAGATTTATGCAGCTGCGGCAAAAGAAACAAGTTATTTATTACAATGGGCTCTATAAATACCAAAAAACAACCAAAACAACAAAGAATGTTTGCGAATTTTTTTTCCTTTCATATGTAAACCCATTGTTTACATATTTTTGGTCTAATTTGGGAACATGTTACCACTTAAAAACGCTTTGGAGTGGTACCAAAACAATTATATAGTTTTTGTACCAAGAGAGGTCAATTCTCTAATTTATCAGGAGCTAAGACTAGTGAAGAGATATTGGACTTTTGTGACAAGACAAATAAACAGGACCAAAGAGGTGTTCCAAAATATTGTAGATTTTAAAAGTAAAAGGACAGCCTGTTCCAAAAGAGTGGCCGAAACAACTATCAAATCTCAAATGAAGGGGTTGCCGGAAAAGGTCTACAAGTTCATAAATAGTGGTTATAACAACGGTTCTTAAATAGGGTCAGAGACCCACCAGGGGTCCGTAAGGACATTTCTAGGGGGTCGCAAAAATATATAAGAATATTCTAAAACACAATATTATGTGGAAAGTTTTAATAAAAATTCCATTTAAAGCCTAAACTTATTTAAAATGGAAAGACATATTTATACCTGAAAAGACAAATATCCGTTTATTTTTTCAAACCAAAATAAGTAGCAACAACTAAATGCCCGAAAAACAGATTCAGTCTACTTTCATAACGTGACATTTTCAACTTAAAATCCATATTTTTCCAAAGTCCCATATATTTTGATTTAAAACTTATAGAAAATATAGACTAAAGTTAGAACTTTCATTTAAAATGTATCAAATTCGAGCGGATGGTTACCTTGATCGTGTGTAATTATTTTCTATTTCAAAGTCATATCTGTGAAGACACTTTCCGAAAATTTTTTATATCTTTTTAAAAAAATGATTTTAGCGAAAAAAGAGTGTAGACACATAAAAATTGTGATTTTTTGTAATTGTATGACCGAAAAATACAATTACAAAAAATCACAATATTTTTGTTATTTTTGGATTCTGTGTGGTGGAATCTGTCGGAAATACTGGGATATATAGTATATGAAGAAATCTGGACAAAGAACTTGCAAACTTGAGGTACTTAAAATTTAAAAAGCAAATAACTCGAAAACAAAAACATATAAAATTATTTAAAATCGGACGAGAAACGAAAATTTGGCAAGCGATTCAAAATTTTATATCTCAATTGTACCCTATTTTAAGTCCCTTTAACTTTGCACCTGAGAAGTCTTTATTGTGTCCCTTCCAAACTTTACATTGTACACACCTTTACACCTACATGAAATTTCACGTAAATCCAACCAGCCGATTAGAAGTTACAGACATTTCCGAAAATTATCGATTCTGCCCTATTTTATGTAGAAAATATAACCCATTTCGTTTAATTCAATTTTGAACAGCGAAATTGATCCGTTTATTGTCTCAGTAAACTCTATTCATCATTCTTTTTAGGTGGATTTATTTCTGTTAGCTGTCTAACCATAAAAAAATAATGTATTTTTTGTGGACGCAGAGAATGGTATTAGATATGCTTTATCCGAAAAAAGATCTCATGGAACAAAAATTATGTCGTAAATTTTAACATTATTTTTTAATTATTTTATCTTTACTTTAAAGTTGTAGTGGGTCGCGATTTCATCGCAATGTCAAAAAGGTGTCGCCAAGCAAGATCTTGTGAGAACTGCTGGGTTAGTAAAATAAAAATTATATTTTTCTATGATATGTAGTATATTATCAATTAACAAAAGAAAATCAAAAATTTATTATCAAGCTTTTTAATTTTATATATGAAAATTCTTTCGATCGCACTCTTTATATAAAACAAAAGATATTTTAAAAAATCCGAATTACCAAACTACTCCCATACAAAATTGTATAAACCAGCCATGTAGGATTTTGTATTGAATACATCTTTTTTCTCCGTGTAATACTCAATTACTTAAAACAAATTGAGATACATATGTATGTATGAATTTTCTGTTTCATCATTCTCAATTGAAATCAAAATATATAACATTTCAATTAAAATAAACTAAAGTGTGTAGGAACATGTGTGTGGGGTCAAGATATTAATCAAAACCCGTTAACAATTGTTACAACAAATCAAACAAAAATACATACATATAATGTCAAGTACATAACGGTTATTATTCTCAATTATTTAATACGTTCTATAAACAATGTATTGAAAAAATATTGAAATTGTTACATATTTTTTTAAGATAATACTGCATGTAACGAACTCATCTTCAAATTAAAAAGATATTTATCGTTGGTACACCACTCCTTTTTAATGATAATTATGAGAGTATTTTTGTATACCACCAATCAAATAGCCTATAGGTGGTCTTACAAAATCAAAAGAATATCCAAAGAATCAATATTGAAAATGTCATTTAGACATGATTCTATGAAATTTTTACGTGAAAGAATTTTTAAACCCTTTAATAAAAAAAGAGTGTAAATATGTCAAGCAAGTAAACGATCAACCAACCATTTCTTTATACACTCTTCCATCATCAATCTATAGATTTATTGATCTCACAGAAAAAAAGTCATTCACTTTGATGCACTTGACATAATATATAATTTTACCTTTTTTAAGTTTTTCCCGCAGTTCAAGATAAATAATATTACAAAACATTGATCCAGTCAACCAAACATTTACATGCATCTTCATACGAGTGATTACATTTTACATACAAATGTATCGTACTCGTCTGCTATGATTGTGTTGTAATATTATTGTCTTTTATGACTTTGACATTGAATTTTTTCTCGTGTTTAAATTTTGTGTTACTTATGTAAATGTTTGTCTGTCCGTCCGTCCGTCTTACTTATGGAGGTCTTCGTTTTATTGTAAAAAAAATTGTCATTTTTGATGTAGTTTATGTTGTTCTTTTTTTGTTGTTTTTGTTAAATATAAACATTTTGTTAGCATTAAGTTACCATCTTTGATAACATTCAGCGATAATGTTTACTCAAATAAAACTCAAATTATTATTTAAAAATCATTAATCAATATCACTTTTTATGAAACAAAACAAAATAATTTTGATTAAAAATTTTATTTCCTTATTTTGTTTGTGTTTCGATGGAGTTTTCCCACTGGAAAAGAAAAAAATAATACAAATGTTAAATAACGGCTTTTATTTCCTATTAAATGAATTTAAAGAACTTCTGGAAAAGTTTATTAAAATTAAATATAAAATTTATTTGTTTATGTACGTGGACTATAATTACAAAGTGTTATACAAAATAAAAAATAAATATGGACAGTTAGAATTCAATTGAAAAATTGTCTTTTGTTGACAATTACTATGTTTATACGTAGCTCTTATTGGTAATATGAAAATTTTGTCTCAACAATGTAAAGTAAAAAAATGTATTTTTATAATTATAGGATTTTTTGTACGTCCTATACATTTGGGTTAAATGGGTAGAAATGGATCTCAATTGCAATTCAATAACTTTTAACGATTCGAAAATCGATAAATATGTGGATGGCTTTTGTTGTTTGTAGAAACGATTATATGATTCATTATGCACTTTTGAATAACAGTAGAAAACTTTTATTTTCGTATGGCAACTCCATCAAAATAAACATGGGATTTAAATAGGAGTATAAATAAAAAAGAATTCTATGTTAAACCTAATTTGTATCAAGAGAAACGTCAAATTTGAAGATCCCTGTCAATTATAGGAGAAAACGTATATCATAATAAATCATGAAAAAAGTACCAACAACATTCAAGATGGCGTATTGTACCAAGCATTATCAAGACAAAGTTGTCAGAGCTCGATCGCTGACAATTTTCTTTTAATGTTGCACAGTGGGGCAGAATCAAAATTTTTGGAAAATAAATCTGTAACTTCTGATCGGCTGGTTGGATTTTCATAAAATGTGGTATAGGCGTAGCAGAGGAGTGTACAATGTTAATTTTAGAAGGGAGGCACAACAAACCCCTCAGAGCGGAGCAAAGGTGGCTTAAAGTTAGTTACCTCTGACATAAACAATTTTTAATCGCTTGCCAAATTTTTTTCTCCTCCGATTTCAAATATTTTTTATATATTGTTGTAGGTCCTTATAAGACCTATAAAAACATGCTTAAATGTCCCATTTATCTCTATTTACGTTTGAATTTTTAAGCACCATAATTTTACATATTCCTTGTCCAGTTTTTTCATATATATCCTAGTATTTCTGATCGATTTTATTAGTTTTTTTTTAACTATAACTAGTTAAAGAACAAAATTATCTATTGAATACAAAAATTTTGTAGTCAATATCTTTATCAAGTACAAAAATAAACGATTTTGAATTTGAAAATTGCAAAAAAGACGACTTATTGTTTTTTGCCGAAAAAGTATCTACAATCTTTTTTATCTGAAATAAAATTTGTTTTAGCAACATATAATAATTTTGCACTTTTCTGAAAGATAACTTCACAAAGATTACTTTAAGATAAAAAACGAGCACAATGACTCAATTGGTCATGGCACACACCCTTCCGAATTCGACCTATTTTATATGAAAGTTTTGACTTTAGTTTATATATTCTCAAATCTGAAAGCACGAATTGACAAGCGGAATGTATTTTAAGAATCATTAATATGTTGCTAAAAGTTTTAAATCAAAATCTACGGGACTTCGGAAAAGTGTGGTTGCTATATCCGAAAATGTGAAAAAATCTATTTTTGGGATTTTCGGCATTTTTTTAGGAATTGTAGAATTATTGTTATAAAAATCGTTTTTTTTTTTTTACTTTCTTATTTCATATGACAAAGTCTACACTCGCCGAAAATTTCGTTAAAATGTCTTTACCTTCAGTAAAATCAATTTCTATTTTTTTTAATTTAAATCAATAAAGAAGGAAATAGTTTAGATGGATAACCATAAACATGGTTTTAAATGTTCCAAATAATTTGTCATATTCGTTATTTTCAAATTCGTAAAAATGACTTATGGCCAAAAGCTATCTCTGTGCAATGGCCATCGCAAATTTTGATACCAGTATTTTAGAAGAAAATGCGTTTTTTATTTTGGAATACATGAAAATTAAGCGTGTTTTTCTCCCATTTATTAATTCCCGAATATATGGGATTTAGGCATATGTTCTTATTTAAGTATTATAGAAAAAAATTGGTTTAAATAAATTTTATAATTTATATAGGAATCAGTTTGTAAAATATTTATTCATAAACTAAACAATAATATGTTACAAATATTTAGCGTTTTAATTATTCTGATTGTTTCTTATTAACTTTATTAATTCTTTATGCCAGCTTCATCAAATGCTGATAGTTTGGTCTTAATTTTTCTCTAAGTGTATTTTACAAACAAATACTTTCTTGTTGCATTAAAAATTGTTTTTCAAATTCTATTGGAAAAAAAACTTTATTTGCTGTTTTATTTTTTTTATTTTTCTATTTCTAGCACCTGTGGGTCAATTTTATACAAGATTAAAAAATAAGTAGATTTGACTTATTATCGCTTTCATTGTAGGTGTTCTAGAATTAAGCACAAAACTACATACAACAAACTAAGCAGACAACAATTTTGAAAGTTCCAATATTCATGATGATGATGATGACGATGATAATCATGTTGAGAAAGAAGGAAAGAATTATAGAATCCACAAATCATAGAAAATCTCAATTTAAAGTTCTACTCGTTTCGTAGTGGCTGTTAGTTGTTGTTACAATACTACTCGTATTCCTAAGTAAGCATAACTAAATTGCCTGATTAATGTTGTTGTGAGATGAGCTGGATTCGTAGTTGAATTGCGGATTGTTATGTTGGCTAGAGAAGAAAAAAAAGAACAACAAGCAGTCAACTTGAAATGGAATATTGGTTTGCACCTTAACTGTGAAATGTTTTGGTACATGTATTGCCGCAAGTCATTAAATATTTGTGGAGAGTGTTTTTAACTACTTGCAACAGCAACTGCAGACATGAAGCGTGATTTTGAATGCGAGGATATAAGCATTTTTTGTATAGAGTATATTTTTTATTACTAAGTAGTAGGGTGTGTAAATAGAATTGTATTTAAATAAACTATTTTTTATTTATATTTTTCCCCACTTTGCAGATTGTTTTCTTGATGTGTTGTGATGCATAAATTAAACCCTAAATAAGAAGGTGTCGGGTAATAAATATTTATACCTACATATGTATGTATTAAATGTTTCAATGAGGAGTTAAATCCGTTAAAACATTTGAATAAAAAGTTGGCAATTGGAAACGGACAGCAATCGGATTTGACAACTCCGATTTCATAAAAATTCACTACAAGCTATTGGAGTTGTTTCCGAAAACATGAAATTTCAAACCCATATTTCCGGAATATAGAGCTTTAAACAATGAAAAAATATAAAAACCTTATAAATAAATACTTACATAACTCTTGTTAAATATACATGGATTATAGATTGTCAGTTATTGCTTCCTATTGAAGGCAAATATATTACCATCATAACGATTTACAGTGCTGTGAAAAATAATAGACTTATATATATTTGGTAAATATTTTCCATTATGAATGTTATTTAAATTTATTTTTTATTTATTTAAGAACTCTACTAAAAGATACACCAACCACAAATATTTTTGTTTTTTTATTACTTTATTTAAATAAAAAATTAAAAAAAAAAAAATATTTTTTTTAAGATTTAAAACAATAGACTTATTCAATATTTCTTAAACATTGTTTTTTATTAAAAACTAAAACAAATTAAATTTTCTACTAATATTGAATATTATAATTATATGCCACGTTTATTCAAAAATTTTAATGACCGCCATTATTGTTTAAAACGCACTGAACTCTTGTGGGCATTGATTCTATCAACTGTTGGACTTTTTCTAAAGAAATTGCATCACTCTTCCCAAAGTTGATTTTTATTCCGAATTGTCTTCCCATCTAGGCCTCTTTTCAGTTAAATCCAAAGGTTCTCAATAGGATTGAGTTCCGGTGACTGTGAAGGCCATTCAAAAAACAGATACATTGCCAGCACTCAGCCAAGATTTAGCTAACTTTGAGGAGTGCTTAGGATCATTGTCCTGTTGAAAATTCAATTCTGGTGGCATATTGTTCTTCGCATAGGGTATTATAATATCGTCCAAAATATCACGGTACATTTCTTTGTTTATTAATTATGTTATCTGATAAAGAGGGCCAACATTATGCCAAGAAAATGCACCCCATATCATTATTTTGTAACTATCATCTAGTTCCTTTCCGTTTGGTCTTTTAACATTTCTGCGACTATCCTGCCAGAATGAAGGCATAAGGTGTCAAAGCATTGACAGGCTCAAAGGGAGTATGTATAAATCGATTGGTCTATCTGTATAAAACTGAAATACATATTTTTTCTTATATTTTCATCTTTGTTTTGCGCTTTATCTACTTATTTCAATTTTTATATTTTTGAAAAAGAGCGAATACACTCGGCCTCTACCAATGGTCAAAGGATAGACTAACTACATTAGTTTGCATTAATGCAGCTGGTACACACAAGTGCAAAGATCTAGTTATTGGAAAAAGTGCACGTCTAAAAGCCTTAAACAATTTTCATGAGCTACCCATTATTTAGAAGGACAATACAAATGCTGGGGTAAGCATGAGAGAATTTTAAGAAAATCGTTCTAAAACTTGACAGTAAAATTCTTGTGCTATTAGACAATTGCCCTGTACACCCAGACGTGCCGGACTTTATGGCGATAAACTTTATTGTCAGGTATTTTTCACCGAACTATACATCATTGATCCAATCAATTATTAACTTTTCTTATATTATTTAAAAATCTATATTAAATCCTTCAACAATTGAATTATAAAACTAAAAAATGTTTAATGTTTAACCGAGGAAATTGATTTTCCAGAATGATTCCGGTCCCGACCATTACGGATAATCGAGGTCTTATCATATTTATAAATTCACTAAAATATTCGTGTGGAATACGAAAACCTAATGAAAAAAATGGCTTAATTTATTTATTTATTTTTTGGACGTTTAGCCTTTTCTGATCTTCTTTTTTTCTCAAGTCCTGGCAACACTGATTACGACAAATAAAATTGCGGTGTGTGAACCCCGAATAAGCAAATTATTTCTAACTACTTTTTAACGATAACCAACACAATGTATAATATTTTGGGAGTAACCTAAAATATATTGTCCATACAAAGATGCTCTATGACAAGTAATAAGATATACATTTAACGGCTGTTTTGAACTACTAACTATATTTAGTTTAAAACTAAAAGAAAATTATAAAAGAGAACTAAATTTTAAATAAAATATGTTTGTAATATAATTTAGATGTTCGTATTAGTTTCATAAGAACCGGTGACAATTGGATTTTAAAATTGAATTAAATAGAAATTCCTTAATTCTTTTTCTTCATTTCACCTGCTAAATTTGAAGTGGGCACACAAGCCATGATTTACAAAGAGCTGCTAGAGTATCAAGGATGCCTTCCAATTTTAAATGTGACTTTTTTATGTTATTGTTTTGTATAACAAAAGATTCTAAGAATGGAATGAGAATAACAAGTACAAAAAGTGACCTTTAACATTTTGCCGACCGAACATTAAAAAAAAAAAACAACAACTGACTTGACTACTGGGCCTTTTGTTTTTGTTCAATACACAAAAAAAATTCTACTGCCTAAAAATACGCAGCAAGCAGGTTGATGTTGAGACACTTGATGAAGTTGTGGTCATTTTTAGTTTTCATTTTTTATATTTTTCATTGGGACACTTGAAGGACAATGAATTTGTTCATAGTTTTAGAAACAGGCAGCATAAAGTTCTTTCTGTGTTTTTCTGTTCTGTTCAATTCTGTTTTTTTTTTTTATTTATTTTTTTATTTTTCTTCTTTGTTTAATGTATGCATGATTAATCGCTCTACCACCTTAATGACTTAATTAGCCTGGTTTTCGTTTTTCAGCTCTATGTATATAACCTTTTTTTTAATTCCATTCTCAGTAGTTGTTGACCCTTTTTTTCTGTTCCTGTGTGTTTTTCTTTTTTTTTTTAAGATTATAAAAAGGAAAAAAAAGGTTGTTATCCTCTAAACGAAACTCATTAATTCAGGAATAAAATTGTGCTTTGTTTCTATTTTCCATAATTAGTTTAGATGTTATTGTTGATTTAAAAAAATAAATTAAGTCACCCGCATTGTAAAGTTTCTCATCTGTATGGAAGGTGTCTTTAAGGTATTTAACTAAATGAGTTTATACACACCTGGATTAGTTCCACTGTGTCTTCTTAGGAATTTATTTTTCCTTAATTTTTTATTAATTACGACTTCGATAACATTAAATCATCTTTATTGAATTTCAAAACATTATTCCCCAAAAATGAATTTATTTTGGTGGGTTTTGTATTGTTGTTATCTCTTCTAGTTTACACCTTTTAATGTTATGGTCAGTCAACAGTTTAGTATGGGTATTCTCTTATTGATGGATAAATAATTGAAAAAAACTACTTTTTTAAATGATTAGAAGGTTAAGTACGAACAAATTAAATCATTGGTACTCAAATAATATAAGCGATCCGATCAAAATATTTTAAGGGGATTTCGAAAAACGTTTATTTAATTGAAAAAAAAAACATAAAAATTAGAAAATATCAAAAACCGGATTTTTTATGAGTTTTATATTTTTCTAAGTTCGTTACTTTATCAAAAAAGAACATTTTCAAGAGCACTTCCTATTTTTCGTCGTACTCAATCACCGTCTGTGGAAGGTCAACGACTGACTTCCCTTACACCGAATACATAATATTATCCGTGATGTCATCACCTGACCTACCCATCCTTCTTCTAGAGTGCCTCGTTCTTCTCATCTCCTTGACGGTTTTTTTCAGAATAAATAACAGCACTCGTTACCACCTACATCACTAGCAGCCTTAGCAGTGACCTCACCACTACTCATCATCGATTTAATCGATCCCGCTTGCTGTAATCCATCTTATACTCCTCCGAACGTCGTCATACTGCTAAGAGTTATTCATGGTTAAAGGTGTCAAAAGGCCATAATTTTTTGCATATATAGGAATAGTCCTTTTGACAGTGCGATAGAGTATCCTCACTGAAAATTTAACACTTGGATCAGAAAAGATGTCTTAACAATATATGCTATAAAACAGAAAAAAATCTTCTGAAAATGGTTACTATAATTTTATTATATCGTTTTGAAATAAAGCGGATGCTAAAATCTATTAAAGATATCA
>MINK01007112.1:0-12278 GCA_001735545.1 Phormia regina
TCACCCAAAAGTGAATAAATTCATATAAATGATAGCATCGACGCAATATTCTGTATTTTGACGTTTTATTTTACACTTAATAATTGTCTAATAAAAGACCCCTGCCCTAATTATAATGTACACAATGGTGTAGGGTATAATATGGTCGGGCTTGACCGACTATAACTTTTTCTCTCGTTTTATAATGCCACTTGAATACTTAAATTTTCTGCCGTATTATTACTAGCAACATATTTATGGTCCTTCGAACCGGATGCTGGTGAAAAAACTTTTCACCAAAAATTCACCAAATTTTTTTCCATCAAAATTGGAAATTAGTTTTTTTTTTAAATTAAAAAATCTAGCTCTAAAATTTCATTTTCATTATTTTTAAGATTAAACCTTTCACGTAATTTTTGCAATTATTTAATTTATCTAAAAATCTTAACATAAAAAAATCACTAAAATTCGGAATCATCACAAAAAAAATATTTTTTTAAATATAAGTTTAAAATATTTTTTATTATTTCCGCTTAAAATCTAATTTTTTGACTTAACTAACTTTTTTCAAAAAATGTATGTTTTAACATTTTTTTATCCAATTTTCACTCAAAAATAATATTAAAAATTAAATTTCTAACAAAACAAAAAAAAATATTAATTTAACAGAAGTTTAATTAAAAAGAATCCATTATTTATTAAAGAGCTTTTTTTATTTTTTCAGAAATAAAATTTTTATCTAAAATTTATGTCTCAAAAAGTTATTTCACTAAAAAATTTGATTTTTTGTAAAAAAAATATATTTTTTTTCCAAAAAAATTATTGTAAATTAAAATTTTTAAATATCTTCTTATACCTGTTAAGCTCTAGTTTTAAGACAAAAGTCACAGTAGGCATATATTTGACAAAAATTATAAGGATCAGTCAAACTTCCTTCGTAAGGATCAGTCAAACTTGGTTAATATTTGATGAAAAATATTTTAGACTTTACTTTTTTATTGTTACTATTATAAAGCTTTCAATTATCTAATACGATGTGTTTCCATGTGAATTAAACTATATTCACATTTGTCAAATATTTAACAAAATTTAAGTGACCTTTAGTTCTACAAAAAAGAAAAAATTTGTTTACTATTAATCTCTAAATTCTCAGCTATGATTAAAGTCAATTAAAAAAATAGTTTAATATTAAAATATAGAAGCTAGAAAATATTTTATATAATAGTTACCTCATTTTGCTTAAATATTTAAGAAGTCTGAACATAGCTTGAATTTCGTCATCAAAAAACGCTATCAAAATCGAACTTGCTTGTAAGCAACTTTAATTATATTATTTTCTTTAATATTTGTCCTAGCCTGACTATTAATTCAGTCAAAACACTTTGGCATGAACAAACAGTACCTCATTTTTGTCAAATATTTATTTAGTCTGAACATAGCTTGAATTCCGTCATAAAAAAAACGCTGTCAAAATCGAATAAGCAACTTTGGTTATCTTATTTTCTCTAATATTTGCTCTAGTCTGACCATAACATTTTTCAAAACCGTTTGGAATGATCAAAAATTTCAGAAAATATTTGTCAAGTGTGACTGTAATATTTAATCCCTTGAATATTATAAACAAATAAATGGTTATTTTAAAAAGTTTGAGCACAATATTAAAATATTTTTATTTAAAAATTATATCAAAAATCAGCAACATAATATTGCTGCCAAACAATGCGTATGACAAAGGAGCAATGGACTTTTTTTCGCGTGGGTTAAATTGATCTTAAAGGTGCCAGATGGTTATCTTATTTTCACTAATATTTGCCCTAGTCTGACCATAACATTTTTCAAAATCGTTTGACATTATCAAAAATTTCAGAATATATTTGTCAAGTGTGACTGCAATATTTAATCCGTTGCAAATTATAAAAAAAAATGTTATTTTAAAAAGACAAAGCACAATATTAAAATATTTTTATTTAATTAATTTCCTTTTTATTTCAAAATTATATCAGAAATCAGCAACATAAATAAATATTTTTGCCAAACAATGCGTATGACAATGGATCAATGGCCTTTTTTTCGCGTGGGTTAAATTGACCTTAAAGGTGCCAGATAAATATTAATGAAAAAAAATTAAGACCAACTAGCAAAAGCTAAAAATGAGCAGCTAAAATTAAAATTAAATAAATAAATAAAATGTTTATGCCAACCATTGTTTAGGAGGTATTTAATAATAATTCCACACAGTGATGATAATAATTATAAGGTAAGGTTATTAACCTATTAAATTAAAAATGACGTAAAAAAAATATAATCTACAAAAAAAAAAAAGAATTTACAAGAACAATTTCTTTAAAATAAATAATAAATAAAAATAAATATTAAAAATATTCCTTTTGAAAAATTAAATTACGTTTTAGCCTCGAAAAAGAAACAAAATTTTTGACAAAATTTAACAAATAATTTTGAAAAAATATATTTCACATGAACTTGACATTGAACACAAAAATATATATAATTTACAAGAAAATAACAAAACTATAAAAATGATTATACTAAATATAAAGAAAATAAAAATAACAACAACAAAAAATATCTGTGATATACATTTGTTGTTGATTGAATACAAAAAAAAAAAAAACAAATAACACGTGAGTGGTAAAAAAAAGTAAATAATTTATGATTTTTTTTTTATATTTCTACTATATAAAGCTCACAAGATTTGTATAAATTGTTTTTTTCTTCAAAGAAAATAAAAACAACAAGAAAATTAAACTGTGAAATAATTTAGTTAGAGATGTCACACATTTTTGAAAATTAGTCTAAACCATAAAGAATTTATTGAAATTAGTTTGTTCATGGCTAAAATCAATCTATCTGAGATATTGTATAATACAAATTGTTAATGAAAACATTAAATGAATTTGTATATAAAATGTATTCATTAGACAAAATAATAATTCAACTAATGTCTGTCTGTCTATACGACTGTCTGTTCCTTCTATAAAAATTATAGAAATTTATTGAATTGTATCGAAATAATGAAATGATGTCATTAAACCAAAGAAAAATAGAGAAAAAAACAGCAAAAATGAATTTTTATAGCAAAAAACCACTATTATTTTATATAAAATAATGATGTTATACCGCAGATACATACAGTTTGCTTTCAAAATTCTATTTGAATATAATTATAAGATGCTGATTTTATTATTATTTTTTTTTTACTAACAAATACATTAGCCAAAATTTTTTTTTAAAAAAAAAAAAAAAAAATGTTTTTTGTTGATTTTATAATTTATTCCAAATTCACACAGGTGACGCAAAATTGTTGGCATTTTATCTGTAGGTTTGTTTGGATTTTATTTTAATTTATATTTTATATTTATTTTACAAATTAGCTGGCAATTCATATCAATAATTTTTCTATTATATTTTTATTTGAAATCTGTTTAGATAAAGTGGTTTATTTACTTTAGGATATGATAGCCATTGGTGACAATAATGTGTTAGAAAAAATTTAAATAAAGCTGGTTACTCTGAAATTCATTAATAATTTTTATTTCAAATCTTCGAGAAATGTGAAAATGAAAATCTAAATAGGAAATTTTTCTTTCATATTCTTTTAAGAAAAATTGAGATAAATTTCTTAAAAAAAAAAAAAAAAAAACTCTCAAAGGAAAATTTGCGATACATTTCTCTTTAATAGAAATTTTGTGACTAATTTTCTCTTAAAAGAAAATTTGCGATAAACTTTCTCTTAAAGGAAAATTTGCGATAAATTTTCTCTTAAACAAAATTTGCAATAAACTTTCTCTTAAGGGAAAATTTTCAATAAATATTCTTTTAAAAGAAAATTTACGATAAAATTTTTTAAACAAAATTATCAATAAACTTTCTCTTAAGGGAAAATTTGCAATAAAGTTTCTTTTGAAAGAAAATTTGCGATAAATTTTCTCTTAAAGGAAAATTTGTGTTAAATTTTCTCTTAAACGAAAACTTGCAATAAAATTTTTTTTAAGAAAAAAAAATGCGATAAATTTTCTCCTAAAGGAAATTGAGATAAATTTTCATTTAAGAGACAAATTGCGATAATTTTTTCTTCAATAAAAAATTTGCAATAAATTTTCCCTCAAAGGGAAATTTGCGATAAATTTTCTATTGATGGAAAATTTGCTTTACATTTTCTCTTAATCGAAAATTTGTGTTACAATTTCTCTTAAACAAAAATTTGCAAAATATTTTCTTTAAGAAAAAAAATTCCGATAAATTTTCACCTAAAGGAAAAACTGATATAAATTTTATTTAAACAAATTTTCTTTTAAAAGAATAATTGAGATAAATTTTCTTTTAAGAGACAATTTTTCCTTCGATAAAAAATTTGCGATAAATTTTATCTTAAAGGAAATTTGCTTTAAATTTTCTCTTAAAAGAAAATTTGCGTTAAATTTTCTCTTAAACGAAAATTTGTAATAAATTTGAGATAAATTTTATTTAAAAAAATTTTCTTTTAAATGAAAAATTAAGATGAATTTTCTTTTAATAGAAAATTTGTTACAAATTTTCCTTTTAAAAAAATTGTATTAAATTTTCTTATGAGAGAAAGTTTGCGATAAATTTTCTTCTAAGAGGAAATTTGCAATAAATATTCACTTAATGGAAACTTTGTCATAAATTTTCTTTAAAAGTTTGCAATAAATTTTCTTTTAAAATAAAGATTGCGATAAATATTCCTTCAATAGAAAATTTGCAATAAATTTTCTTCTAAAAGGAAATTTACAGTTAATGTTCATTTAATAGAAACTTTGCCATAAATGTTCTTCCAAGAAATTTACCATAAATTTTCTTTTGATAGAAAATTGCAAAAAAATTTCATTTAACAAAAACTTTGTCATAAATTTTCTCTTAAAGAAAAATTGCGATAAATTTTCCGTCAATAGGAAATTTGCGATAAATTTTCTTCTAAGCAATTAATGTTCATTTAATAGAAACTTTGCCATAAATTTCTTCTAAGAAATTTTCCATAAATTTCCTTTTGATAGAAAATTTGCGATAAATTTTTTTTTTTAAGAAAAAAAAAAAATCCCATAAATTTTCTCTTAAAAGAAAAATTGCAATAAACTGTTTAAATACAATTGCAAAAAATTTTCTTTCAAGAAAAATTGAGATCAAATTTATTTTGAAACACAAATTGCGAACATTTTTCCTTCAATAAAAAATTTTTAAAAATTTCTCAAATTTTATTTTTATAGAAAATTTTCTTAAAATTCAATTTTTATAGAACATTTTTCTTGAAATTCTTTTTTTATAAAATATTTTCTTAAAACTATATTTTTGATAAAAATTTACTTAAAATTCTCCTTTTTATATAGAAAATGTTTCTTAAAGTTCTATTTTTAAAGAAAATTTACTTAAAATTTTCTTTTTAAAGAAATTTTCTTGAAATTCTTTTTTTAAAGAAATTTTTCTTGAAATTCTTTTTTTATAGAAAAATTTTCTTGAAATTCCCTTTTTGTAAAAAACTCAATTTTTTTTTTAACTTTTTTATTAATTCATTTTTTGAAAAGTTATTTTTTTAATTACTTTTTTGTAAACATTTTTCTTAATTCTTTCATTTTAATAAAATTTCTCTTTTTACAGAAATTCTCTTTTTAAAGAAATTCTATTTGACATAAAATTCTTTTTTATAGAAAATTTTCTTAAAATTCTTTTTTTATAAAAAATTTTCTTGAAATTCTCTTTTTTGCAAAAAAAAAATCAATTCTTTTTTTGTAAAAAAAAAAAATTCTATTAATTATTTTTTTTTTTATTATTTTTTGTAAAAATTTTTCTTAATTCTTTTTTTTTTGGAAAAAATTTCTCTTACTTTTCTATTTGTAAAACATTTTCTCTTAATTTTCTATGTAAAAAATATATTCTCTTAATTTTCTATTTAAAAAAAATATTCTCTTAATTTTTTCTTTGCAAAAAAAAAATTCTCCAAATTCTTTTATATATACAATGTTCGCTAAATTCTCTTTTTATTAAAAATCTTCTCTTATTATTGTTTATTTATTATTTTTATTATTTCTTTTCTTTCATTTAATTTATTTAAATTTCTTTATTCATATTGCCACCAAAAACAAAATAAAATTCTAAAAATAATATAATATGCGCATTTTATATTCCTATAAATCGTTAGTCCGTCAGTCTGACTTTATAGGAAATTGCGTTTTTTCTTTTAAACAACAGGCGACAACAACGATGTGCTACAGCAAATTAAAAAAAAAAAAAACAACAATACAAAAATACAATTCTCATTTACATGTACCGCAAAAGTTTTATTATTTGAAACATTACAAAATAAGCAAATGTAGGTTTTTCAAAAAAAAAAAAAATTATCAGAAAAAAACTGTAAATATCTCTAATGCGTCTCTAAGTTACAACATCATCTTCATGAATATCAATAACAACTTGTAGTAGATATTGTTGCATCAATAGCTGCTGGCTGCATCAACAACATAAACAGAAATTTAGTGGTTGTGATCATAAAAAATAAGATTATTTACTTAAAAATATCTAAATTTGCAATAAAGTGGCATAATTGTTATTAAAATGACAGGCGGGTATAATAACATATAAAAACACGTTTTAAAAATATTTAAATAAAAATGGCAGCAGCATTTGCTGATTTTTATTTTTATTTTTAATTTATGAATGAATAGTCATTAATTTTTTTACGGAATGTAGTTTGTCGTTTTAATTGTAATTCATATGTTTATTTTCCTTGATGTTCCGCTTCAAAGTAAAATTATTTTATAAATAAAATTTGTTGTTTTCAAATAAAAAATAAACATAATAAATCATCAGCAATATAGTTTAAATATTCTGATGATTGCTCACCAGCTAGTGATTTTACTAAACATATGTAATATCTACTGTTTACTTTACTACTTATTTTAAACTATAATGCTCCCCTCTAGATTACAAAGAGACAATATTATACTCAATTCGAAACTTTCAAATAGAAATATTAAATGCTAGTGCTGAAGTTTAGTAAATCTAATTATTCATTTAAAGGAACAATTTTTTGAATATTTATAGATTACAAAACTAAATTTAGTACATAGTAAGAAAATTTAAACTGATTACTTTTTAGATTACATGGGGACAATAAAGAAATCAAATAACCCAAATTTAAATAAATTGGATTCATTGAATTAAATAGACATTAGTGACATTAATGTTATACTTAAGAGTATTTAATTTGTTAATATTATTGTACATCATTTATCTATTTGTAAATCCGCCAGTTTTTTTTGTTTCTCTATTGTCTTGCTGACATGATATACATACGTTGTACAAGTGTTAACTAACTACTACTACTACTAACCTCTATTTAATAATAGTTTGTCTATTGTTTTTTTATATTAATTTTTTTTCTCTCTTTTACATATTGTATTTTATAGCTGGCAACAATAACAACAATTACAGCAGTAACAACAACAAATAATTAACAATATTATAGATTTTTTAGTATTTTGTTTTTATAATTTTACACTTCAGTTTTTCTTTTAAGTATGTGAGAAGGTTATTAGCAAATATTATGTGGTTTGATCTAGTTTAAAAAAAAACAACAATAGCAACAACAATAATAGAAATAATACAAAAAACTAAACTGTAATATAATTACAACAAAAACAATAAACACAAATTTAAAAATTCCAGAAAAACTGTGGCGAAATAGAAGAAATCAAATAATGAGATAAAATATCGATTACATTATAGGCGCCAGACTTTAAAACCACAAAATATGAATATTTTTGGAAGGAAATAATCTAGTGTATAATGGCAAGGAATTTTATAGGAACAATATTAATAAAGATACTGTTTAGATTATAATTACTATATTGAAGACCTTTAAGGCACTTAATTACCCCATAAAATTTAAGGATAGTAAGAAAAAATTCTAAAACAAATACTAAGAGTCTTCCTGATTTTTAAAAAACCATTTTTTAAATTACTCTCAACATACTCCACTTAATCATATGAAAATCTTCCATTGTTATACCCAAACAGATAAAAGATTTCCTTATCTAATATTACCATAAGAATCAATCAGACTTAATGATCTAGGAGTATATCATGACATGATAAATTTTTCATCAGATATAATCAGATCAAATCCAAATTTTTTTTCCGAAAAAGATCAAATTTATTATTTATTAAAAGTAGATATTAATAATTCCAACACTGAGTTAAGAGTAAATTAACTCAAGGTCCAAAGAGTTCTATGTACTTCCATTTCCAATGGACACAACCAGGACTATTTTAAGTAAGTAATTTTATAGGTCTGCTAGATCCGTTAGCATCATGATGAGTATCAAGTTAATTTCGTCCCCATTAGCGTTTCAATATTATAACCGATAAAATCAGATTGGGAGTACTAATTAATCTCTTAGCAATTTCCAATAAGATAGACAAAACTCTGTTAACAGGTTTAAGAAACTCAATGTCCAGAGATAAAGAGAGACTCGATCAAAACACGATCCAAGCGCAGATATAGTTAAAGTTTTTGGGAAAATTCAATGATTTTTCCAACTATTTCATTAAATTTTGTAATTTAGTACTAATTTGTTATTAAACATTTTTATTTTGGAAAGGGATATTTCGCATTTTTCCTTCCTGTCGATCCGCGCCTGCTATCGGTAGACAAATGAGCACGTAGTACTCTTTGCTTCACATAGCCTAGACTCTCTTAAGAGTCTTTAAATAATTCAATAAAAAATAAGAGTCATGGAAAGTGATATCTCATTATAGAGTAGTTTAGAGATGCTGTTTTAAGTATTTGATCAGATTATGATCAAAAAACAAATTTAGTTAGTTTTCGAAGGCATTTTTTTAGTATTTAAAGCAATTACATCATCATTGAAACACAAATTTCAAATTCAAATTGAGTATTACAAACGATCACAACACAACCAAGATACAAACATACTTTACAGATTTTCCCAGTACTTTTCGCTTGATATTGTTTAGACTCTTTTAAGAGTTAAAAAGTAAGTCAATAAATAAAAATTTCTAAAAATAAATTCACGATCTTTAAGTAATTCAATGAGAAAAGAATTCTAGAAAGTGATCCCTTTTAACAAAGCAGTTTGGAATCCCTATTTTCAGTATTAAAGCTGATCAGATTACAATCAGAAAAGAAATTTAGTTTCGAAGGAGTTGTTTTGTAATATAAAAAGCAATCATATCATAATCGGATAACAAATTATACTCTTCATTATTCCTATATTAAATTGTGTATTCCAATCGATCAAATCACGATCAAAAGACAAGTTTAATTTATAGCTTTTCCCAGTACTTTACGCTTGATATTGTTTAGATTCTTTAAAGAGTTTTAAATTATGTCAATCAACGGGTTTTGAGACTTTCTAGTATTAGAATCAGATTGCGATCAGTGGACCAATCCGCTTCACCTTTTTCTTGTAATAGTTTAGTTTATTTTAAGAAGAGTTTTAAAGTAACGCAATACATAAAGATTTATTTGTTGCTAAACGGGTTTAGGGACTTTTTGTAGTATTAGAATTAATTAAATTGCGATCAAAAGACAAATTTAGCTCAATATTTATTTTCGATTTCACGATCACATTTTAAACTTACTTTGGAGCAATCCCATTTATCTTGTCATAGTTTAGACTATTTTAAGAGTAACTTAATGGACAACGAGTAGTGCAAAGAGATCTTTCATTACCATACGAACTTATAAATGCTGTTTTTAGTATTTAAACCGATATGATCACAATCAGTAAAGAATTTTTCCTTTTATTATATGCTTGAACTAATCTAGATAATTTTTAACAATCTTAGGAAAACTCAAAGAACAAGTCGTATTAGCAAGAAAAAATTTGTTGCCAAATGAGTTTAAGAATGATTTTTGTTTCCCCTTATTAAATATATATTTTAAATGAAATGTAATATTATTTATATATATAAGAGACTTTTCATTATCTCTTTCAATTGATGGCTTTTAAATACGTATTATCAACAATTATAAAATTATCAAATCTATAACTACGCAATACAGAGAATGTTGAGATAGTAAAAAAACATAAAAACTAAAAATGAAATATGTCTTGTATCTAACACGTTTGAAATGTAGTTTATTAACCCAAATACTAATTTTGGTCAAAACATTATAATTGCTATAAGGCAAAAAAATCTAAAAACATACCTTATTTAGTATTAAAAAAATTCAAGTAGTTTTTTTTTTTCAAAACATTTTCTTTTTATGAAATAAGTATTAAACTAGCAGCTTAAAAAACAAAAACAAAGAAACTTTCAATTTTTTATATAAATATTTTTTTAACTCTAACTAACTAAATATATGATTGTGTTTTAAATGAAAAACCTTAGGTTTGAGGTTGACCATATCAATTGTTTAAATAAATACAAAACAAAATGTGGCAGCAACAATTCATATTAATGATTCATTTTGAAAAAAAAAAAAAAAATATATAAAAAATAACAATTTTAAACAAAAAACCGGAAAGTTGAAAAAAAAGAAATATAAAACAAACAAGTAATGATTATAAATAAAAACAAAATTAAAATAAAAATATGTTTAAAAAAAAACAAAAACAAATCATGGCCAATTTTAAATAATTATCAAAAATACAAAATAATTAGTTTGAAAATAAAATTCATTTCAAAAAAAAAAATCATAAGAGAATAAAAAAGAAATAAATATAAAACTTACCATTTGGCGGTGGTCTCCAGGTGTAGCTCATGATATGAAGCGGTAAATTGAAATTTGGCAGCGCGTTTATTAACACGCTGTAAACGTTTCCAAACACTACCCATAGCTGGCATAATGAAAACTTTAAATTTGTTATTTGTTCTCTCCTCTTGATAAAAGTTAAACTTTAGTTTAGTTTAGTTTTTATTTTTTGGTAATAAAAAAAACCTTTCTAGGTTTTTTTCTTTTGTATTATGTTATGAAATTTATTTGTTTTTTTATTTTAAATTTATTTTAGTTTTTTGTTATTTTAAACAAAAAACCAAATTTTGTTTTAATTTAATAAAAAGATTTCATAGAACATTTGTGCGTTTTACTTTTTAATTACACAGAGAATTTTGTTTTATTTAAACCATTTTTATTATAAAAAATAATTATTTATTTATTTTCTGGGAAAACACTTTAAGCACCGTTTTACTTTATTTTGCTGTAAATTGACAAAAAAAGGAAATTAATTTATTTTTAATTTAAAAAAAATTAAATTATTTTCTTTTTTTATAATTCTTTATAATAATTTATTTATATTTTTTTTAAATAATTCTTAATGATAACATTTGTTTGTTGCCTATTTAAATGATAAGTTTGATTGTCTGTCATAATTTATATATTTATTTGTAAATTGTAGACATTACAAGTCTAGCAAGGTCAAAAAGCCAGGTGATTTAAAAACGCTTACTCTCAAGTTTTAAAATTCAAAAAAAATATTATTAAACCCCAAAGCTTTCATTAAGTTATTAATTAAATTCATATTTATTAAAATATTGCAAAACAAAAACAACAGCAGCAAAACAATAAATAATAATAACAACAACTAAACCGTAATACGTTTGGTAATCAAGTAAACTAAACAATTTGTAAATGAGAAGAGAGAGAGAGAGTTACTCTCTCTCTCTTTTTAAAATTTTAATTACATAAAAATATTCCAATAATTTTTAATAAAAATATTGATTTGTTCTTGTTTTGTTTAAAGAAAATAATTAGAATTAATAAAAAATTTATCAATTAAAAAAAATTACATTAAATTTACATTTTACCATAAATTTTACCATAAAATTACATTAAAATGTAATGTAATTTTTTTTTTTAATTAGATTTACTTTATGAAATGAAAATATTTTTTTTTTAATTTTAAATATTATATCTAAGATATTAGAAGAAAAGAAATATTGCGCTGCTCTATTCATGGACGTTTCTCAATCCTTCGATAAAGTAGAGCACGAAGAATTATTATTTAAAATTAAACAACATTTACCCACAAATACGCATAAGCTGCTAGAAAGCTATTTTAATCATCGAAAGTTTGTTCTTAAAGAGGGAGACTTTATAAGCTCACCGCAGTCCATTAAAGCAGTTGTAACCCAAGGAAATATACTGGGTCCCTTTTTATATTTAATATACATTTCTGATATGCAAACTAATAGTCGAACACCATGTCAAGAATGTAATATTATATCAACATTAGCAGATGACACAGCTATACTAGGCGTTCATGAAAACCCCCAAGAAGCATCTAAACTCTTGCAGGATC
>MINK01007113.1:0-14963 GCA_001735545.1 Phormia regina
ACATAGTGGTAGTGAAAAAATATTTTTTTCCACTAAAATTAATTAGTGATAGTTAAAATTTTTTCGGCTAACATTTTTTTCTTCAATACTTTAGTGCAAAAAACAACCATCCACTAATGTTAGTGCAACTTAAAAATTGTACACTAAATAAAAAGAAAATTTAATATTTGTTTAAACTTTCTTCACCAAATACAAAATAAAGACTAATCACAATAATATATATTGTACACAAATATAGTCCCTTAAATATTCGAAATTCCAAAAATCCCTTCGTAATGGATATATTTTTCGGGTGACCAACATTTTATCTCTCTAACTTTAGGTTTTCGGTATTTGGAATTATGAGTCAGACAGTTATGTTTCTCGTATATAAATGGATCTCTCAGATTTTGCACTGTTGAGTGTAGTGCAAATTATTTCACTACTACTAAATTTAGTTATAGTGTAAAAAATTGCAATATCACTAAAATTTTTTAGTGGTAGTGAAGAAAGGTTTCACTATAACTATAGTGGTGCAAATAGTTAAAAATTAAAATTTGTTCACTATAGTGCGATTTAGTGAAAAGCTGAATGCACTTACAATTTAGTGCACTACCTCCAACTCTGGTTACTTGGAATAATAGGTACCTTATATATGTATACAACATGATAGAAAAAAGTTCTCACAAATTTAACAGCTCTCAGCATAATAATTTTTAATATATTGAATATTTGCTATATATGGGGGGTTACAATTTCATCAGGTCCTACCAATCACATTTATTTCTGAACTTATCGAGATATTTGACAAAATTTTAAAAGTTTAGCTGCATTAGTTTCTAAGATATACGATATTTAATATTTTCGTTTTATGAGGGGTATCATTTCCCGCTGTTCCATTATTGTTTTAAGTTTAATGGTTGATGAGAAAACTTTTGCTTTAACAGTATTTTAGTTATATGTATTTTCCTTGTATAGTGTCTATCACTCCCCATAAACCTATAAATTGATAATAAAATTATTTCTACAATATCCAGTACATTATTTGTAATAGTTCTGAAGATATGTTATAATAAATATTTGTTTTATATACTGTATAAATTAAAAAAAATAATTATAATAAAAATTTGATACAAAGTTTTGATGGTAGTTTTTGTGAAGATTTAAAGAAAAATTTCCAAAAAACAAAATATATATATAAAATTATGAAAAATCGATTTTTTAGTGAAAAAAGTTTGGATCTAGTTATGATACTAGAAATATTTGTTAATTATTTTTTGTATCACAAACTTCTTAAACCATGTGCAGTTTTATTGTACTTCTTTGTAGTTGCATTAGTATTAGTATTGTATAGTAATAGAATAGAGAATAGTGTACAGTACGAAATGTATGATTTTGTTAGCATCTGTATGGGATATTAATCAAATAACAGAGTTACATTATAATGCAGTATCATGCTATTTCAGTAAGAACAGTGGGTTCATTTGAAACATTTTTTTTGATTTATGAAATAAAAATTAATTTTTATTAGTAATATTATATGTATAATATGTTGCTTGTAGGTAAGCTTTCATTTGAGTTATATATTGAGATGATAACTTCAACTTGAGATTTCAACCGATTTAATAAGAATCAAAAGTTTCAACTATAAAGTGAATCAATATGGGTATCAAATTAAAGCTGTTTATGAGTACATTACAATAAAAATATAAACATAGATATTTAAAAAAAAGAAATCGAAAACTTTTATAAAAATTTGGAAAAATAAACTGTAAACATGAAAAAGATGTTAGTAATCCTTGATTTGTCATACATTTTACTTTTATTAACTTGTAAAAACAACTTAATTCATCATACAAGTAAATAAGAAAATTTATGAAATATAAAAAAATCAATTAATGCTTTTGTGACTATTTACAATCAAATGATTAAACAAATTTAACAAAGTAGTAGTTTTATACATTTTATACATTAAATGAATTCTGAATATATTGTAAAATTATTACTAAATTTGGATTATGGTTACAGAAACTTACAAAAATTGTTTTCTGTATGTTATTTTTAATATTTTTGAACTTTAAATAATTGATAATCCTTGTTTGACTGAGTTTAAGTTCATATATTTTTCGTTAAATTTTCTTAAATTTAAACTTCATATATAAGTAAAATTATATGTATTATGGTTTGTTTTAAAATAAGCTATCATTTGAGTTATAAATTAAGTTGATAACTTCAACTTGAGATCTCAACCGATTTAATAAGAATCAAAAGTTTTAAGTATAAAGTGAACCAATATGGGTATCAAATGAAAGCTATTTATAAGTAGATTACAATAAAAATATAAACTTAGTTTGTTTTCTATTAATATTTGAAAACAAAATCTGAAAAATAAAATATTTATATAGAAATTTGAGAAATAAAAATTTAATTTTAAAAATTAAAAACAACAAATTTAAGAATTCTTATGGCAATAATAACAGAATTCAAAAGATAATTATAAAAATTATATTTAATATAATTTTATTAGGAGTGATGAAAAATTTGTTATGTTGTGTGCTAAGCCCGAGTTCACACACAGCAAATTTTCTTGCGGCAATTCTGAATTTATAGGAGAAAGAGGAGAAGAAAATACTAAACTTTTACATTATCTTTACCTCTCTCGTCTATATATTTACATTTTATTTTTCTATAATTTTATTGTTTAATCAAATTCATTCCACTGTCATCATCTTGTTAGATGCTATATTTTGGTTTGTGGCTATTTCTTTTTTTAGTGTTGGCTATTTTTCTTTTTGGTGTGATAATATTGTTTGGTTAGAATTTCTTTTTCTAGATTGTTTTCTTAAGGTATATGGTTGCTAGTTTTTCTTCTTCTTCTTTTTTTCCTATAAAATAAATTTTTATTATTTTTTTTAATATTTTTTGGGTGGCTGCATGTATTTTGTTTAGAGTGGCAATTGTTACACTTTTTTTGTTGTTACTACCAATTGTTGGCCATTGTTGTTTGCACTTTTGGTCTATATATATTTGTTTTCATGTTTTATTATTTCTCATTGTTGTTGTTTTTGTTTTTTGTTAGCATTTTTCTTCCTGAGGAAAAAAGTTCTAAACAATTTTTGATAAATGTTGACACTTTTTTCCGTCAACCACGCCTGATAAATATAAATAAACTCAAGAAAAACACACCAAAAATTCTTATGCTCAAATGCATTACAAAGTAACTAGGAAAAAAATAAATAAATAATAGAAAATGAAAATACCACCCCATTTGTAATTTATTTAAGTTTCAAAAACTTTATTTAATTTTTGTGGTTATTTAAAGTATAAAAGACAAATAAAAAAAATATTATAAAATTATGCATTAGTAGACAAAAACAATAGTTAATTTACATTATTTTTTGTTTTGTTTATTATTATTTTTTTTTTTTTGTAAGTAAATAAAATTATTTGTTTTAGTTTAAATTATTTTTAAAAGAAATTAATTTGTTCATTAATTATGTATGTATGTTAATACAAAAAGATAACATTTAAATAATTGCAATTAGCTTATTAATGAAATTAAATTTTAACTTCAACTTGTATTTATTTATTATTTCCTGAGATTATTAACATCGTTTAAGGGGTCATTGTTTTATTTAATATTTATCCAGTAAATAATTAAACAAAATTTAATTATTCAACATCAATAACATCAAAGCAAATATTGTATATATGTATATGTGTTTTTAAAGCGGCATTTTTTAAAATGAATGAATATTTTAAAGTCACTATAGTTTTATTTATTTTAATCACTCAGGCAAAATGTTCAAGTGACAAATATAAATAAACATATAAAAATATTTTTCACAAGTCATATTGTTGGTAGGAAAGTGCGATTTTTTTTATCACTCTATACAATATAGTTTTTTTATTATCATTTCTGCAGAGAAAAAAGTTTTTTTTTGACAAATAAAATAATTCATTTGTTATTAAGATATTCTTTTAGGTCCTAGGTTTTTCAAAATAATTTTATATAATTTAACAATTAATTTCGTTTAAAGCTAAAAACTTTAAATTCTTTTGGAATTTCTTAAAGTTTATATTTTTATTACAATGTACTCATAAAAAGCTTTAATTTGATATGCATATTACTTAACGTTAAACATACAACTTTTCGTTCTTAATCAATCGGTTGAAATCTGAAAATTATAGTATTTATGCAATTAATTAGCTTGAATTAAAGTTTGTTTAAGAACCATATAATTTTTGTATAATTTTCTATATTTATTTTAATATTCAAATGTAAAATATCAAACGGTGTATCTATTTTTTGTATTTTTCTAGATTTTGTTAAGTGATAAAACCAAAAAAACAGGTTTATATTTTTCCTGTACTATATCCTTTAAAAGCTTTAATTTGATACCCATATTACTGTACTTTAAAGCTTAAATTTTTTATTCCTAATCAATCGGTGGAAATCTGAAAATGATAGTATTAATGCAATTTATAGCCTAAATTAAAGTTTGTTTAAGTTGAATATAATTTTTATATAAATTTCTATATTTATTTCATTATTAAAATATAAAATATCAAAAATTTTTTTGTAATTTTTCTTAATTTTGCTAAGTGATAAAACCCAAAAATGTTAAGTTTATATTTTTATTGTTTTATATGCATTGAAAGCTTTAATTTGATACCCATATTACTGTACTTTAAAGCTTAAATTTTTCATTCCTAATCAATCGGTGGAAATCTGAAAATGATAGTACTAATGCAATTTATAGCCTAAATTAAAGTTTGTTTAAGTTGAATATAGTTTTTATATTTTTATTGTTTTATATGCATTGAAAGCTTTAATTTGATACCCATATTACTATACCTCAATGTTAAAATTCTTCATTCTTATTATATCGGTTGAAATCTGGATTTGATGATATTAAAAAAATGTATAACTCTAATAAAAGCATGTTTAAAAAAAGAATTTAATTTATATAGAAAAATTTATTTACTTTAATATTAAGGCATTACTTTCATAAACTTTTAAAGTGATAAACCAAAAAGTACTCATAAATATAAAGACAAAAATTGATCATTCTTAATTAATCATTTGAAATAAAAATGAAATTAAATTAATTTATATCTAAAAACAATTTAATTTTCATAAACAATTGTGTGAAACTTTGTAGCGTCTTGATGCCTTATGAATTGTGATTCCATTTGCTTAAATTAGCAAAAAGTCCGAGCGTCAAAATTATTGAAAATAAGCAAATTTATTCAAATCATAAAGGAATATTTGAGGTTTTTATTTTTATTGAGATGTAGCCATACAAGACTTTAACTTAATATCCTTATTTGTTCACATTAAAGCTGAAAATCTTTATTTTTATTAAACTGTCTAAAATTTGAAGTATATGATAATAACTTAAAAACTAAAATTAAAACTTGATCAAAATAACACGTAACACATTTTCCATATTAAATTTTATTTACATTTAGCATTTAAAAATAAAACTTTGATATTTTTTTCCTATTTTATTAAGTGAAAACATTAAATGTATCAAGTTTATATTTTTATTGCAACATACTTAGTTTTAGCTATAATTTGATACCTATATTTATATACTTTAAAGTTATAGATCTTCGTTCTTATTAAATCGGCTGAAATCTCATGTTAATGATATCAAGTACATTTATAGGTTAAATGAAAGCTTATATAAAAATAATATATTTTTCATATTAATGTTTATATTTATATACTTAAAAATTGGACTTATACGTATAATAAAATAATTCATCTGTACGAAAGGAATATATTTTGAATTTATATTAGAAATATATACATAGATAACTAAATACTAAAACTAAATACTATTTTAAATATATTTAAATTTTAATTTATAACGTTTTTTAAGTTAAAATTTGAGGGGAATTGGGTTATCATCTGGGATCCTAAATGTTATAATGATATTTATACCTACATATGTATAAGTATTTTATAGTTAAACCAAATCTAATATGTAGTTAAAATTAAAAAAGTAAAATAAAAAACTTCAATTGTTGTATATTGTTGATATGTTTTGCCATTATTTGAGTTTCTTAATTTCTTACTCCACATTAGGAGGTAACCAACCAACTGAATACAAAAAAAAAGCTTTAACATCCTGCCAACTTCATTCATTATATCTATACCTTGTATGCATAATTTATAAATTTATACACATACATACATATATTATCCCAGCAACAAAAATTTCAATTTTGTTAACTAAAATACCAAAAAAAAAAAATTATGCAATAGCCAAAGTTTCTCAAAAACTCCCCTGCACATATAGTTATATATACAACGCCTAATCTGTAATCACTTTGAAGAATTTTTTTGTTAAATATATTTTTTCTTTTTGTTTTCGTTTTTTTTTTCTGGTGTTGTTAAAGTTTTGGCCTTAAGCAACATTGTTGCTAATGACCAGCACCACAATTACCAAAAAAACATACAACTATCCAACTATTTTCCATGCTGGGCCATGTTGTACTATATAACAAATATACTTACATACACACATATAACATAACAACAACATCAATGGCAACATTATTTAACAGCAACAACATTAAAGAAAACAAAAAGAAACTTTTTTTTTTTTACTTGTATTGCCTAAAGTTTGCATCTTCTAGGGTTACACGCATTACAAAATGCAGCAGTAGCAGCAACAACAAGAACAAAAAATATAACAACATCCAGTACAAAAACTAGCATAAAACAAAAACAATAAAAAGAAATAGTGTAAACAATTTTTTACATTTTATAGGGTTTTACAGTGCCATTTTTATCAGATACAACCAGCAATATAACTGGCAGCAATTCCTTTAAGCACTATTTATTCTTATTCCCCTACATCAGACAATCAACCAACTAACCAACCAACCGCCTTCACATCTGTTTCTCTTCTACAATATTTTTATACAATAATTCTTAGGAATACGAATGAATATGCTTTCACTTACAAAAAAAAAAAAAAGTTTTATCCCCCACTCTTTTCTTCTTCTGGTAATAATAATATTCTGAAACTGTTGTCATTGTTGTTGCAAGAATTTGTATTATGGATATATATGTGTGTGTGTGTTTGTTTTATTTTTGGACAAATGAACATTCATGCTACAAGTACGAGTGAGTTTATTTTCGGCTTATATTGTTGGATAGTGAGTGGTGTATCTGCTTCTGTTTATGTGCGTGTGTGTGTGTGTATGTAAAACTTGCAACTTGTGCAAATTCTGGTAACCAGGCAAAATAAACTGAATAAAATTGCAATGAGCTGAGAGGCAAACCAAGCAGGCATAAAGAAGAAAATCTACAACACCATTTCTATAGTTTGAGATGGAAAACTGATTAATCTCATCGATGAGACTGTGAAGATATCTAAATAAAATTTCATATATTTAGAGCTGAGGTGTTTTTGAGTTGATTTGGTGGAGTATAAACTCCTAGTGTCTAACGGGGATTGGTTGACGTTATGTAATTTATTTTCTTGGATATTCTTCACAGAATAAAGTGAAAATTGACTTCAATTACGAAATTGCTTATATTAATTAATTTTTAATATTAAAAAATTGTTAAAATTTAGTTAAATTAATTTTATTTTTTCATTTTTATAGAGATATTGCTAAATTTTTTTTTATATTTTTTAAGAGCTGTCTATTTACTTGAACTTGTGACAATATTATTTCCTTTGGATCATGCAAGGATAATAATACTATGAACATTACAATATATTTATAACAAGATATAATTCTGATACAGAAAATAAGAAAAGTTATATTAAAAATACTGGTTTATTAAACTTTAATTTGAATAACATTTACAGTATTAAGCATAAAGTCCAATTTTCTGAAACATATGGGTGATAGATCTATTAAGACAGACCCTATATTATCTATATTAAGTCTTTAAATAACTATTTCAATAGATTAAATTTTATAAATAACATTTTTATATGTCTAATTTAAATTAATAAAACAATTCGATTAATCGAATAATTTAGCATTAATCGGTTATTAACCGATAAACTTAAGACCTCGAATAATTATTTGTCAAACAAATCGAATTGGATACCCTAGTATTTAAAAAATTAAAAGTAGCCTAAAAAAATAAAAAGAAAACTGGTTCTGAAACATAACGCTTCTATAGAACTGGTTCTGGATGTGACAATTTCGAACAAAAATCATTGATTAAAGAAATTATTCTAGATTTGTTCCATAGAATGGATACTGACTAGCTAACACTTTCAAAAAACTAGTTCTGGAGGTAACACTTTTGAATAAACATTATTAGTCGTAATGCCAAATAGAACAAGTACAGTCTATTTTCATATGTTTTGGAACTAGTTATAGAACTAATATAGTTTTTTCATGGGTATAATTAAATTCCAATAGAAAGTTAGTTAATAATTTTGTTAAAAAATAATTTAAACTATTTTTGTGCAGAAATATTATTGGTTGATCTGCAGTTCTTAGTAGTGGTATTTGTAAAATTTTATATTGAAGAACTTAACCTTTGCACTAGCCTAATTTGTAATTACCTTTATATTAAAGGATATTATAAGGAATTCAAAATTCTTTTAATAGTAGTATTTTTTGTGGTATTAAAAGTACAGACCTAAAAAATACTACTTAAGCATCTTAAAGATTATTACTTTGACACTCATAAATTGTTATCCCTTTGTTGTGATTACAATAGAACAAAATACTATAATTGTGTTATTTTTTTTATTTAATGGAAGGAAATTTATTCTACTAATTTTTGGTAAAATTTCGAATTTTTGGTGAAATTTTGAACTTTTGGTGAAATTTTTTGTTTTTGGTGAAATTTTGTATTTTTGGTGAAATTTTGAATTTTTGGTGAAATTTTAAATTTTTTGGTGAAATTTCGTATTTTTGGTAAAATTTCGAATCTTTGGTGAACTTTTGAAATATTAGTTGGGTGATCGATTATTCAACTTTTTGGAGAAACTGATGTTCGAATAGTTGGTATTTTGAAAAAAACCGGTTAACCGGTTTTTTTACAGAAATTAATATTTCTATGAAAAGTCTACATTTCTTAAAGAAAAATCAATAAATCTTATAATTTTCAAGTTAAAATTTATTAAACATATTTATTTTTGGAAATAACTGTTAACCCAATAAGAACGAGAAAAAAAGATATAAACGGTCAAGGCTTTCAATACCCTACTCCATTGTGTGCATCTAAAGTCGGGGAGGGGTCTTTTTTCTACACCTATGGAATTGTGGACCAGTACTATGGTCAATGGACCTATCTTAATGAAATTCGATACACAGATTTAAACTTATATAGAATTTACATATGCAAAGATTCTTGCTACATTTAAGGGATGTATGGATTTTAAACCTCTTTTTCGGGAGATTATTTGTAGGCTTCGTTCTTGGACTATAAGCAACCTTTGTGGCAAATTTCATTAATTTATTGCGTATTTTGATGTTTATTACAAGGTTTACTTGAACGGACAGATGGCTGGATGGACGGATGGACATTGTTAAATCGACTTAAAGCCGATTGGTACATATTAAGATGGGTTTTAAATCAATATTTTCGGGTGTTATAAACATCAGCACAAACCCATAAAACCTTAGCATAAGCAGAAACCATGGATATGACAAAAAACCAGAATCAATTTTACTAAAACGGCGAACTGAGGTGTAAGAATAGATAAAACAAATTTCATTCAGGATAATTATTACTAATTTATTTACTTAATTAATTTCGATTTAACCTTAAACTTTATTTTTAAAACATTAGAAATTTGAATATTTAAAAAAATATTCATAAATAAAAAGCTATTTTTAAAAAAACCGCTCTATTCGACATTCGTAAAATGAACATTTAATAAAAACTGCACATTGTCTGAAAAAACCGGTTAGAAAACCACATCGATCAGTATAATTGTTAGTAAAATTTGACTATAAATTTTTCAGTTTGTTCTTAAGAAAGTGCAAAATTTTTGCCCTCTACTTATTTTCAGGACAAAACATGTAACATATGCATATAGTTTTCGGATGTGAATATTTTTTAATTATTTAAACTGATCATATACAAATTTCATTAAATAATTTTTAAACGTTTTGTTGGGGAATATAATATATTTCCGTATCCTTCAATCGTTACGATACCGTAATATCTTTCCATCCAGCTAAAGATATGATTATTTCGATACGATAACCGTATTCGTGAAAGCTTATTATACATTTGTTTTAATTTCTGTAGTTGCTTTTATGGACTTCGATTGTCCACATAGACGCAAAATATATATTCTTGGTATCAATATAATCCTAGCCTGTTTCTTTAAGTAATCGGCGTATTGTAATTAATGATCCATTATTTTTACTATAGCTTTTATAAGTTCAATTTCATTTAATGTTTAAGACCTTATGCTCTAAATCGAGCCACATCAAATTCAAATTATGGTCCCACGAAACTCTTTATATTCTGATATTTATATCAAACAGATTTCTAAAGATCTTCTACTTTTTTAGTATGAATTTATTTACTTGAATTTTCTAGTTTATTTTTGTAATTATTTTATTAATTATGTTCATTTACTTTTATTATTTTCTTACAGATTTTACATTTATGGAGTTCATATTCCATAGATACCAAAGGAAACATTGGAGTCAGATTTCCAATCCAAGATGTGAACGTATAAAGGAGTAAATAATTTAATAATTTTTAGTAACAAAATTACGGCCTCAAGTATATGAATCTCCAACATATTATAAGGACTTTATTCATTAATGGAATGATTAATTATTGCCTAAAGATGTACATATGTATGGGTTTAAATATTAACAGATTATGTTTTAAATTAAAACATTTAAATAATAAATAAATAACGTAATGACATATTGTAAATACATATATCATTTAATAAAAAGCAATATGTTTTCTATTTATTCCAAAAACTTAAAAAAAAGTTTTTTTTGGTTTTATTTTATTTAATTTATTTTATTTTTATTTAATTTAGTAAGAACATTTTTCAAGGTGTGTGTGTGATGATGACGTCATCTCAAATTTTTATTTTCAATTTACTAAATTCACTAAACTGCCGCTTAACACCAGGCGAACATAATTGTAAAAATACTAACAAGTAGCAGTTTTTGCAAAAAATAAAACAAAAACTGTCACATATTTTTAGGCGGAACATGGCAAAATTATTCGATACACCCTGTACAAATTGTTGACAACAGAATGACTCAAATATTTTATAGAGCCTAAAAGTATGCTTTGAAAATTTTATTAAAAAATTTTCTTGCTGTTTTTCTTCACATTCTGTGCGCCTGGTATTAAGAAATCAATTTGAGCACATTTTAATGTTGACAAAATTTGTTTTCATTTTTGTGCGTGACGTCACTAAATAAGTTTTTGAGAGTTGAATGAAATAAATGAATGCAAGGAAGAAAATAAAAAAAAAGATGATGATGGATATTAGTTATTTCTTTATTGATTAATATTTTTCAATATTTTTAGATTTTTAAATAAAAACAAATAAATATTTATTTAAATAAAATTATATTGTTTGTATTTGTTTAATACATTTATGTAAATACAAATAATATTTAAACATTTTAAATATTTACAGTATGTACTTGTTAGTTATGAATAGTATATAAATTAAAAGTAAAATAATTAAAAAAATAATATTTTTTTCAATATTTTTAGATTTTTTAATAAAAATAATTATTTATTTAAATAAAATTATATTGTGTTAATTAAATATTTGTTTAAATACAGGGTTTCTTTAAAAATTTTAAATATTTACAGTATGTACTTGTTAGTTATGAACAGGGAAACCAAAATATGCAATGGCATGTTTTTTCCTGGACATTGAATGAGGCCATAGATAAAATATTTATCTGTTTCATGACAAATAAATCAATTTGGCATATAATTGTTAGTGCATATTTTTGCAATTTTTAATGCATATTTATAGCATATTTTGTTATTTTTAAGGCATATTTAACGTTTTGACATTTTAAGAATATATTGTGTTTTTAAAATGATTTTTTTCAAATTTAATTTTATAAAAAAATGAGTAAACAAATTAATAATAATAATAAAAAATATAATAAATTTCAAAATTAACTTTTTTAATGAGAAGCATGCCTTGTAGCAACATGATTGAAGATCTTGTAGCAGAATGATAGAAGTTTATTTTGTAAAAACAATATTTTATTATGAAAGCATATCGAGCCCTAATCGCGAAAATGTCATAATTGTCATTATTTACTTGTATGAAAGCACTGAAATGTCACTTAATATGTCGATGAAATTTTGATAGATGCTCTTAATTATAGATTTTCGAAAATTTTGTAGGATACGATATTTTGGAGGTCAGAGATCTCGTTTTTAGAGCATTTTTTGCTGCATATTTAATGCGCATAAAACCCTTTTTTTAGGGCATATTGTGGTTTCCCTGGTTATGAATATTCAAATTTGTAATTATTTTTTTTTTTTTTGTTATTTCTTGTGAATAAAATTTCGATAGTTATTGATGATTTAGGTTATGATTTGTGTATGTGTAGCTGTAATGATTGGACTATTATTTTGATTCCTGAAAAAAGAGAATAAAATACATTATTATATATTTTTATTATATTATGTTTAACACATACTACTTTGGACAAATCACATGAAAATAAACATTATATATTAAAATATGAATAAAATTTACATACATATGTATATGTCAAAGGTCATCATATTCTATATGTTTCACATATAACAAGTATTGAAATATTTTCTTATTCTGAGTCAAAATTTAAAGTTAAAATCACAAATCGATCTAAAATAATAAAACATTTCGAATCATATAACAACATACATATTAATATAAAAGGCAGGCGCGGATCCAGCTCAAGCTTTTGGGAGAGGAATATCGAATGATTTTCCTAACTATTTTCTTCAACTATATGATCTAGAGCAGATTTTTCATTCAATATTTTTATTTTGGGGAGGGAAATTTCCCTTTTTTCGTCCCCGTGGATCCGCGGTAAACTATAAATATTTAACAGAACTTCAAGGTAACTGTTAAATTTAAAATCTCTTTTGTATTTTAATTTAAAATCCTTTATGAAAATGGTGTAATACAAAATTCAGTTGTATTTAATACACACATACGAAATAAACTTGATGAGTAGTAAACTGAATTTAAATAACAAAAACGAAACAAACAAAAAATCCTTAAAACTTAAACTAAAGAAAACTTTAGTTTTTTCATTTATTTCAAAACTAATTAAAATGCATTTTTTTCTCATGTATTTAGTTTGTTTGCTCTTATTTTTTTTTCTCTCTCTGGAATTTACATTGGTTTTTAAAATACAACATAGTTAGTACCTTATAATAAATATTAAACAATTAAAGCTTAACAATTTTGTTTGCCACAGTATTTTTAGTTAACCACCAAAATAATAATGATAACGAAAACAAAAAAAAAAAAAAATGTTCTTTGACAAAATTTATTTTGATTAAATGCAAACTATCGGTTCAAAATCTTAAACAAGTTAAATAAATTATATGCTATGAAATGACATTAACCAACAAATGAAATTATGAAAAGTTCAAAAGGATCTTCGTTTTATGGTTTTTGTTTTGTTTTGTTTGGCGTGCAACATGCATTTTGTAAAACTTGGTCTGTTGCAACAGATATGTATATATGTATGTATGTATGTATGTTTGCATATAGAAAACATATGTATGAACGCGTGTCTGATGTTTTTGTTTGGTTTTAATGAAATGACTATTAAAACATGTTGCATGCAATTTCAAAAGATGTTTTCATATTAGGGAAGTTTATGAAAAACCCAGTGAATTAAATAAAATTATGATTAATTATTAAGTTTAATTATTCAATAAATGTTTAAGAAATTAACAAACTTAATTTTTTTTCCTATTTAATAATATAAATTATAAAAGTAGGTTTATGTTTTTTAATGAAATATATTTTTTAGTTCAACAAAAACATTTGTTGGTTTATAACGTTTATAAGAGCATCATCATTTGTATTTCATTATACGCATATAGATATTTGTCTAACGAGTTCCTTTTTGTTTATAAAATATTTAGACGAAAATCTTTTAAAACTCATAAGTTTATTTTAGTAAAAAAGAAAAATATTTCAGAATAAATTAAACTTTATCGTTGTGTTAAAATATGTATTAAAATATAATATATAAAAGCAAAAATATTATCATCCACTTGCTATAAGAAAGACATAACTATGGATATGATTTTATTAAAAATTTTATCGGTTTATACTACAATTGAGTTGAAAAAAAGAATTGCAAATTTGAGACAATTATCTTACTTGAGTTATATTTATGATTTAGTTATACATCTATATATAGCAGTAAATTTTACATAAATTTGAAATATTTAAATAATTTTACCCGAAACTAAATTATTAGCTTTATGACATTCTTTTAACAAATGGTAAATATGTTTGTATATTGCATTAGCTAAAGCTCTTAAGGATTTATGTTAAAGCAAACTATTTTTTCTATAAAACTAAAATCTTTTATGGAATTTTGACTTCATTTTGAAGTTTTAAGAAATAGTAAAGTTTCTAAAGTTTGAAATGATAATTTTGAAATTAATTTTATTTCAATTAAATATTAAGCCAAAAATTTTGATTCTTTTAATATTTGAAATAATAATAAACACTCAAAGCTCAGGCCAAAAAAGGGAAATTTAAAGAAACATTTTCTTAAGTCATGCTAATTACAAAGTGAAATTTTCAGATTAATACAATTAATTAATTTATTTATTTATATTTTTTTACATTAACATAATAACGAATAGAATAAATATTTGGATTATTTCAATGACGCTTTTTAAGTCAAATATTCGCTTAATATGAACTGTGTTAATATAAAGGAAAACGAGAGAAGAAGGTATAGTCGGTCAAGACCGACCATATGATACCCTATACCATTGCCTATGT
>MINK01007128.1:0-18549 GCA_001735545.1 Phormia regina
TATATATATATATATATATATATATATTAGGAAAAACATGCTATACATTCTTCACGAGTAAAACCCATAACGCCTTCAATGCAACTAGCGACAAGATGTTGCAGATCTCTGCATATTTATTGTAAAATAAATGTTACTTCGTAGAAGGTTATGTGTAGAAAAAATGTAAGGAGAACGTAGTGCTTACATTGAAGACGAGATGGAAATTTTTAACTAATACTTTGGTGGCAAACAATATTTAAGACAGCGTTAACGGTTTATTCGTTATGATATGTCAATACTTCCAGCAAAGTTACATTAAAAAGGAAGCAAGAATATTATTCTAACGTTGTCAAAAAAAGACATATTTAAGAAATCGTAGTTGTTACCAAAAAAGTATATTATAACAATGCTTAATTAAACAATTAATCTGTAGAAGGTCCCAAACACCACCTCCATAATATCCTCCGTGATTGTATCATCAGACGTACCCATTCCTTTTCTATGGTGCCTCGTTCTAGGCGTTTCTGGGAGCTTTCATTAGCAGCAGCCTCACCACCAATCAACACAAGCGATAGCGCTTGAACCACTGGCTTCAAGTCCACCTCATAAACCTTTGAACTGGACCAATCCAGCACACATTAACGCTACATAACTACAACTGATAACGTACCGCTCTCGTATTGTTCAAAGTTATTTACACATTTTTGCTACACGATTTATTCACTACTAAAGGTGCCAAACATCTTTCTTCGCGTAATGATATCTCGCCCAAAATGCATCATACATGTTTTGATGCAATTGCAACATGTATAGAATATGTATGGACATTGCAGCAGAGTAGCCTCACAGAAAATTTAACACTAGGAGCAGAAAATATTTCTTCAAAATAGTGAAAACCAGAATTTCGTTTTTTACTCTACATTTTACACCAAAATGTTGTGGACGGCTCTCCTAAAGTTACTGCATAAACGTATAAAATTTTTGTAAACATTTGAACCAAATAAACTCAAGTTTGAATGCAATTTTCTTAACATATATTCGAAATGGCCCTCATAATGAGAGATGTTATTTCATTTACCTAAGACTACTTCGGGGTAAAAATGAAAAGTTTTAAAGTCATATATAAAAAAAAATCAGTACTACTATGAGTAATATTGTGTTTAAATCAAATTAATTGTAAATAAGTTTATTACTAATATTTTTACTATTAGATATGGTCTGTATGATCAACGTTAACTGTCTGTATTTCTAGGAGTTTAACGGCTTATTGTTTCCCTATATAAAAGAACGAAAAATTCGTTTCTAAAATTCGGTTCGGTTTTGGTTTGACTTAGAAAAACAGATGCCAATTATTTTTTCAAAAATACATGAATAAGTCATAATTATTTCAATATATAGTTAAATATAGAAAGCGCAAAAACATAAAAACGTTTCTAGTTATTTTGTAAATAACTTAAAAATTTGTTTACTGAATTAGATAACCGTCAGAGCAATGATTGCCTAAAGGACCCTAATAACTTCCAAACTAATACAATTAAAAAATATTTTACCATATTTTTAACGTAAAATATATGTACTACAATTAACGAACAAATTGAAATATTTAGAATTGAATCGAAGATCTCACTTTAAACCAATTATTGTAATGTGTATTTTAAATATGTTAAAAATTACTTAGGTCGGAATGAATTAGAAATCCTAAAAATAGGGTGTGGTGGAAAATATTCATATACAACAACTTACCGATTTTATTATATCCACTTATTTTTAAAAATTCAACCAAATTATGTTCTTATATGCAAAGTAAATCTTTGGATTAGTCATCAAATTAAATACAACTTTAATGTAAGATGTAAATATACTTTAAATTTAATTCAATTTTGCATACTTCTTGAGTTGTAACAAAAATACATCTAAATATTAGGTCAAACATGCGCCGAAACTATAACACAATTCAGAAATATTTTTGATATTATTAGAAGAAATAATTCTTCCGTTAGAAAAAGGGCGTGATTATAATTTCACTATTTTGTAATTCTCTCCATATTAAAACTTTATTAAATTTGAAAAAATTATTCGTAGTTTATGAATTGTCTCAATGTTTATTAAATATAAATTTACTCTTGGTGGAGCATAAATATATCATTAAATTTTAAACATATTAAACAAATTATTAACACAATGTCCTTTTAATCATTTTGATCTGCGTTTTTTACATTTAACATGATTTACATTTATATTGTCTATATTATTATTACTTTACACGAAAAAATTTTACAGACACTGATTTATTTTGTTTATTGTAAGGACATCATCCTATTGCTATATTTGAACTGTCAAACCATACGGAAGCGACAAAAAAGGAAGTAATATTGAGTTGCCACAAGTTCATCTTAATGAATAAATTCCTAACTAGGGAAGAAATAAAGTGGAATGACACAATAAACATATTTGAAAGAAATAAAGTACAGAAGTTATAAATCTAACAAACTTTATTTACAATGTAACATACACTCTGTTGCTGAACACGCTTTTATTTCAAATTTCTTGATATATAAAAGTCATAGAATAACGAAATATGGCAATATGTAAAAGCAATAAAACTAGAAAATAATTCTAGGCATAATTATCTTCTACTTTGAATTTTACTATAAATTTCAAAATAAAAATTACTTAGCATTGTTTCATACTATAAATACATTTATCAAAAAACTTTACAATTTTTAAAATGTGTTTTGTTGCTAACGTTCATAGGCAATTTCATAGTATAATTAGAAAGTATACTCATAAAAATAATCGTTTTTCATCGACATACTTCGCGGTACTGTCAAATTGTTTTTGTATTCCTATGTAAATTTTTTTCGTATTTTACTCTTCTTCTCCTTTTTTTTCTCATTTTCTGTATATATCATTTTGAAATTGTGTGCAGTAGTTATACAAATTCGGGTAAATATCGTTTTCTTGCTAGCTATCAACAGCAGCAAAACACAGCTGATGAGTATGTAAAATTGTACTTTTAAATATTGAATAAAAACTTCGACCTCCTGCTTCAATTTTTAGTTAATTTCAATGGAATCGCTTTAATATTTCTGATTTTCAGTACGGAACACGTTGAAAGAGATCTTCTTGATCTGATAACTTGCTTTTCAAAGCTTCTGAAGTATACAATTATTCAGTTTTCATATTGATGGGTTAATTCGACAAGTAATTATTCAACGTGAAAAGTTGATGGGTTAATTGCAAATGGGTTATTGGCAAATTATTCAATTAACCGTATACTAGTGCTGTGCAAGTATTAAGTATTAGTATCGAGTACCGAGTATTTGCAAGCTTTTTTGGGTATTCAATACTTTTGATTCTAGGTTTAACTTAAAATCATTTTCGCTTCAAATTGTGTTAAAGAATGTAAAAAATTCTTACGCTTCTATGAACCAAAATTACTGGCGATTACATTGATTTAAATGATTTGATGAGTGAAACATCAATTTGGAAGATTTTGATAGAAAATCAAATGCGAATAAAAATATTACCGAAAATTCATTTGCAGAAATCGATCAATATATACAAGAAGATACACTTGAATGGAAAAGTTGTCCTATACTATGTTAGAATTGGCAAAACTTCTACCAAATGAGAGAGTAATTTCTTTAATTGTCACCCAAATGAAAAGTATTAAGTAGTATCGAGACTTGAAAAGTATTTGAATTTTCCAGCACTAACATATACACTAATTATAACTGATTGTGTATAAAGGTTTACCATAGGAATTTTTCAAAGCAAATAAAGAAAACAACGTTTTTAATATATTGTGTAAATAAGTTGTATTTATTTAAATATTACCTTTGGTGTTTTTAGTGCTGCTATTTTGGATTCACAAAAGCTAGTAACTTAAAAATAGTACTTTGTGACAAATAAATATGGGATAAATAGTTACACGAAACGAAATTTAACTTAAACATTGCCGCCCACCTTGCAACAGCGTAGTTAGATGCAATATTATTTAATTTAATAGCTTATTATACAAACGTTATATTTCCAAGATACAATTAATTATGAATTTTATATACATTTTTTTCAAACAATATGCTTTTTACAACAGATCCATTAACTAAACCCTTGCAAGAATGAATTTTTAACAAATCTATGAGCTGTAAAACATCGAAATAGTTTTGACAACAGATCCATTAACTTGCGAGTATGGTTTTTTAACAGGGGTCGAAATTGCTTTTAAAACAGATCCATAAACCGAACGCTTGCGGGTATGGTTTTTTAATAGATCCGTGAACTGTTATCCAAATAACTACTTTAATGGTTAAAATAGGTTTTATTTAGTATATATATAAAAATATCAGTATGAGGATTGGGCGGAAATGACCCACCCAAAAATTGTATGTTGCGCTAGTGGACAACCCTAGCTCTAATTTATTTATTTTATTATTATTATTTTTTTTTTTTGTCAGGATTTTTTAACTAAGTTCAGTACAGATAATTAGTACCACTTGACCAGATTTATAAAAGGTAGCTTAAAACCGTTAAATTGCTCCTTTACGTTCTCAACCACGTCTTCTAGCGGGGTTTTTATATCGTTCATTTTTGTGACTTTGGCTGTAATATTCAATCACTTCGATGGATCATATATGGAACCGACTATGATGCGACAAAAACTGTTTCTGTTTACATGAGATACAGGAATTTTTAATGCGGAAATTAAGATTTTACTTACGTAGCTTATACTACAACATAAATTGAGCACTGCCCGAACCTGAATTTCACGATTCCCTAATGATAGTTTGACTTGCATCGTTGGAGATGTGTTGTAGACACAAAGCAAACACCAACTACTTTTGGCCACTTAACGTAGTGGCAACATGTACTATTTGAACGTAACTGCCACTAACGGAAATATAAACAAATAAAAAATAAAGAAATTTTTGAAATAAATGAGTTTAATCTAACTAAAAAGCAACGCCAGAGCAAATATAATTGTAGACAGACAAAACACTAAAAACTACAACGAAATAAATATGATTTTATCTATCTCTTTTATAAAGCAGAAAATATGACAGCACTAAATACATAAACCATCCGATAAAAGTTAATGGTCAGATGTTCTTACATTTAGCTTATAAGTCACTTTTGGCTTAACTTATACTTATAACAACCAAAAACAGTTAAAGTGAACAGTAACCTTAGGAGAGTGCAATCACGCGTTATGATCACCTTGAAACTTAGAATACTTCAAATGATTCGGACAGCCTTTAAAACCGTGTGAATAAGACAAACAGAGCAATGACCGTACATTAGTATGACGTAATCTCTTTTCGTGTGCATGTTTTTTAATCAAAAACACGTAGAGCAAGACTTTTTCTACATAAGCTACAAAGTGAGGCACTAGTTTTTCCACAACCATTTGAAGTTAGGCAATTTGAAGAGCTAGAATTAATACATTATAAATATTGTTTAACTGGTCAAAATGACTGGTCGTTGCACAACCCGTTTTCTAATATCCACGACACGAACATGGCCGTCGCTTTCGGGATAAACCTTAACGACATGTCCTAATTTCCATGTCGTCGGTGACAGTTATTCATGGTGTTCGGGAAACTTATATTTATAAAGTTTGTGTAATTTTACTAAATACTCATCTTTCCATCGTCGACAATTCATGAGTTCCTAAACCTTACGGAAGAGATTTATTAGACCTATTGATGACTCATAAATTAAGTGTTCGGGAGGGGCAAGTATTGGAGAAGAAAAGATCCATGGCAAGAGGACGAAAAAGAGGGCGAGAATTCAAGCATGCCTCAATTCATGATATCGTACAAATCTCCTCAAAGGCGTATTTTACTGACTGAGCGTCCTTTCGAAAATGCAGTTTAAAACTTCTAACAGAAGCTTCCCATAAACTACCCATGTGAGGAACGTCGGCAGACCTTGTATACCAAATGTAGAACATATCTGAGCCTGCCTTTCCTTCATAAAAGTACGAAAATCTCTTTCTATTCCGCGTGAAGCACCTACAAAATTAGTTCCATTTTGCGAAAATACTCTGAGTGAATGTTAAAAAAGTGTACAAATTCCGCCAATAAAACTATAAACCTTGCAGAATACGGAAATACAATTGGATGCCTTTCGGTATACGAAAGTGATGGAGATTTCACTAACCGACAATTTAGTCTCAAGATTATCATTCAAAAAGTGTTAAGCAATTGCAATGAACTTCTAGGCGAAATGAGTTTCTTCAATAAAAGAGCCCGATGATCTTCGGCATTTGTCGTTAATGTATGTCTACGGTTCTAAGAAGAATGTGTAATATATATATATATAAGAATGTGTAATCAAGAGAAGAAAACCTCTCCAAAACATCCTCATAATTAGAAAAGAAAGACGCATGTGTACTGACTCTTTTGGCCTCTAGAAAAGTTTCTAATGGAGAAAGATTCTTAATATCCCAAGTAGACTTTGAACTCTGAAGCAATTTTAGTCCGTGCCACCACATATTACTTTTGGCCAGATCGAATGGAGCTACGCCTCGACTACCAAGATCTGTAGGGTTTTCTTCCGATTTCACATGATACCAATTGTTCTGAACTACTTAATCTTGTACTCGAGACTCACGATTGGTCACAAATGTAGGACAACTCTACTTTTACAAGAAAGCAAATAAGTATAAAGCCTTCTTGATAATTCTATATGAATATAAATCACTCCTGCATAGACCTTTTCGGAAGCGTAAAAAAATCATGAATTTCAGCCATCGTGGTATATTCCCTGTTGAAATAGGTAAAACTTCATTAAGCATAATACTTTTCGTAATTATCACAGCCCCTAAACAACCTATGGGATCAAATAATCTGGCTATTGTAGACAAAACCTCACTCTTTGTGTGATTCGGTTTATTGGGAATAGCTTCCTCCTTAAAATAAAATGAATCTAACTGAGCATTCCATTGAATACCTAAGACAAAAGTTTTGAATCCAGCAAGTAGTCCGGTGGAAACCATTTAGATTTCATTAGAAGTCCAGTTAAAATTTTGAAGATGATAAAAACCGTTTTAAATTGACACCTAGCCTAGGTCAAAATATCGTCAACGTACATACACTGCCGCAAAATATTAGCTGCAAGTGGATACTCATTTTCCGATTCATCTGCTAGCTGTAACAATCTGCGTAATGCCAAATAAGGGGCGCAGTTGACACCAAATGCAGCTCCTATTCCTTTAATTCCTCCGTCGGAGAAGATCGGAACAAAATTCGCTGAAATGGAGTTTGAGAAGGATCCAGACGAATCTGTCTATGCATCCGAATAATATCACAATTAAACACATAAAGTCAATCATTTAAACTATGGCCGTTCGAAGTCCTATTCGAAGCGTTGAATACAACGCGTAACTCCATGGTATTTTGATCAATTTTTATCACTGGGTGATGTGGAAGATGACAAGAAGAGGAAACTCGGGTGGAATTATCCAAAATCGGGTGGAATTCATATGATCCAGACTCAAATACTGATCAAGAACACTGTCATATAATACGCAGAGAGAAGATTTAGTTCTTAAAAATTGGGCTAAAACGTTCTGTCTAGAAGTTCTCAAAATTAAGGGAAAGGGAAACCTCTGGTCTTAATAGTAGTTTCACTACATAATGACCATATATTCATTAGATATATTCATTCATATATTCTGTTAGAGAGTGTAAATACCATCTTCTTACATAGATCTTCTAGTCCCCAAAATATAAAAATATTACTGTTCAAACCATCTTCATTCGAAATTTCTATTCTGGTTGAGTACACTGGAACCGGCAGTTGCTATTAAAGGTCCAATTAAAATCCATCCAAATACAGTCTTCTGGGCAATCAAACTCCCAAGACATCACGACAAATTCCGTCTGAAATTATTTATTATCTTTCTCCTTCCCATGGTACCTAACGGTAACTTATTTGAATTGAATCCAAATCGTCTTTACTATTAGCAACATATACAACGAATGTATCAAGGGTTTTGGCGAAGATGGAACAAAGAATACTTAACATCACATCAGCAACGCCAAAAATTGACGAAGCTTCTACCAAACATCACAAATAAAGATATTGTTCCAGTAAAAGAGAATATCACTCTCCCCGCTACTTGGATCACAGGTCGTGTTATTGAAACCTTTCCCGGTAATAATGGCTTAACAAGAGTTTTGAAATTGAAGACCCCCACGTACTAAGACTGGACCAATTTCTCAGATTGTTAAGCAGCACGGGATGTTGAGGAAAAATTCCCATATTTATATGTAACATTTATTTGGTTTATTTATTTTATATTTCACACACTCTACATATATTGAAATGTATTACTTTTGTTTGTATTGCACTATTTAACTTTAGTTTACTCACATTTTAAGTTAATGAATTTCAGTCCTTGTTATTTATTATTATATTATATACGTAATATGTTTAAATTTAGTCTTTCTTTATGCACCAAACAGAATAGAAGTTTCAAAATCAATATACAGTTCACTAATAAAGAACAGCAATAGTTAAATTTAAAAATAAATAGAAGAGTTTTTTATTTGGTTATTATCCAACAAATAAAAAACTCTAATCCTCATACTAATATAAAAATATTAGTATGAGGATTAGACGGAAATGACCCACCCAAAAATCGTATGTTGTACTAGTGGAGAACCCTAGCTCGAATATATTTTTCCTGCCAGGATTTGAGAACTAAGTTCAACACAGATAACTAGTGTCACTTGACAAGATTTATAAAAGGTATGGTCTGCAAGCTAAAAACCGTTAAATTGCTCCTTTAAGTTCTCAATCACGTCCTCTAACGGGGTTTTTATACCGTTAATTTTTGTGATTTTGGCGGTAATATTCAATAATTTCGATGGATCATATATTGAACCGACTATGATGCGACACTTACGTAACTGATTCTGCAACATAAACTGCTCTAACCTGAATTTCATGATTCCCTAATAATAGTTTGACTTGCATCGTTGGAGACAAGGTTACGATGTGTCGTAAAGGTAGCGAATTCATTGTAGATGGACACGAACGAGTAACAGATACAGAAATGTTCTTAGCTTTGAGAGTGCAACCACGTGTTATGATCACCTTGCATTTAGAATACTTCAAATGACTCGGCGAGCAATGACCGTTCATTAGTATACGACGTAATTTCTTTTCATGTGCAAGTCTTTCAGACCATTTTCGACTTTTTCTGACTTTTCGATTTCGACTATCTGGCAACAAGAAAGTCTATTTCTTGACAATTTTCAAACCAAATAGTCGATTACTACTTTTCGACTTACTCAACAGATTTTATTTTTGTTTTTATAAAAGAAACAATTTAAAATAGTATATAAATTGGTTGCTTTCTTCCCAAAAATCAAAATTAATCATATTAAAAAAGAAATGAACTTTATTTAAAATTATAATATCATAGTATAATGTCAAGGTTTATTGAACAAAAAATGATTTTGGTCCCGGAAAAGTTGTAATTATGTCTGCTCTTGAATTCTAGTGAAAAAAATTATATATTTCTTAGAGTTCTGGACTAGACTACAATATCAAAGTGAATCATATTGTGTCAAAAGTTTATTTTGTTATAAGTCGATTATATTAACGTAGGAATATATGTACCTCATAACGTTAAAAGGCAACTTTCCTTGTCGTTAATATTACCGATTTTTTATATGGACTGGAAAATATACTCGGGTACGTCGCAACAGAACATTCTAAGACTTAAGCAAAGTTTCAATACAGATGTTAGATACATTTTTGGGTTAGATACAAGGATCGCAGACATATGACATCTTATACGGTAACATTTTGGGATGTGAGTTTGATGATTTGTTTAGACAGAGAATAATGTAGATACGATCTCCATCGTATCTACTCGAAAGGTTTAATTTCGGGCAATAATCTCGAAGAAATTAATTAAATTTCCAGAAAAAAACTTGTCTTGAACACATATCACATCCCAAGGAAACCATTGTTTGAAATCTTCGTGAAATCCAAAGTAAGTACTCCAATCGCCTGGAAATTAAACAAAAGAAAGATTTATATCCATTTTTAACATTTTTTAATACATTTTGATGATGGCAGCAAAAAACTCGAAATTGGTACGGGATACCGGCCGAGTCCTATGGAACCAATGTATCGAATCCTTTCTAAATCGACGATAAGTAGTCCAAATCGTCTGAAAGTAAAAAATACATTTTATTAATTTTTTTATATTTTTTTAATAGAAAATTAAATAAAACTTTTAAAATTTCAAAAACACACCTCGTTAGATTTTCCGGAAATTTTTTTGTCCCTCGTTTAGCAATCCATACACTTTTGTGGCTCCTGAAAAATATAGTAATTTAATTTTAAAACAATAAAATTAAAAATATGTATGCTTATATATTTCTTTATTTGTTTAAAGCTATAGAGTTTTTACTATAATAAACTAAAATTTTATTTTATGAAAATTATTGAAATATTAAAAATGTTGTGTTGATTAAATATTATTTTTCTTTATTAAACATTAAACAAGTATATACTACACTACCCTCTTCGTACTTTAATATACTGTATAAGTTTGAGATTAAGTCCAGTTCATGGAGATTTAAAAAAAAATGTTCAACTCTTCATCAGATTTTTGAGCTTCAGCGATTTTTTCAAAGTTAATGATTGAAATTTCATAAAATCGGGAAAGTGTATCAGCATCAGTGTTATGTGACGTATGTCGCATGTAAACTGGGCGATAAAATCAAAATGTCGAAGTTGTCGTGGGCTTGCTTTTTCAGGCTTTTGGCTGAAAGCATAAATCAATGGTTTATGATCTGTAAACAATACAAACTTACGACCTTCAAGCATGTGTCTAAAAAATTTAATAGCACTGTAGGCATCTAATAATTCCCGATCGTACGTACTGTAATTACGTTCTTTTTTGAATAGAATCCCAAAGGCTGCTCCCAAATTTTTGTATGAACACATAGGTGATCTAGGAAAAACCAAGTTTGAGGAAAATTAGTCCAGAACTTCCCTACATTTCCTCGTTTCGATTTTTGGCACATGTCCCTGTTTTTGCGCTATACGTAAAATAGTAGTATGAGTAACGTTTTTTGAACCAGTTTTTTGAAAATTTTGTATGAACACATAGGTGGTCTGAGAAAAACCAAGTATAAGGAAATGTAACCAAGACCTTCCCCTATCAGATCGATTTTTAGCACATAAGTCAAAAAATGTAATAAAAAGTTTTTTTCGAGTAATTTGAATGATACAAATAATACTAATTTAAATGATATAATGCAAAATTATTGAAATAAAGGAAATATGTTTTATTCTTTTCGTACATTTTTAACAAAAATTATTTAACAAATTTTAAAGCATTGGTATTCATTCAACAAACTATTACATATTTTATTGCAGTGGTGTTGCCATATCTTGTACAAAACGTAGTACTAAATTCTTATAATTTGACTTGGTAGCACGTAAATTTTTGTCTGCAAAGTTGAGAATTCTCATTTCTAGTCTGCACAAGAGAGTTTGTTAAAAAATTTGTTACTCTCTGAAAAGGAAGAAGAAGAAAAAGTTTGTCGGACAGTTTCATAGCATAATTATAAAGTATTCGCACATCTACAAAAACAACAATTCATTGTATTTTGTTAGTCTAAAACTACTCCTCATAATGTCAAAATGATATGAACAGAAAAACAGCACCGCGAGGTATGTCGATGAAAAAATTTTAAAACAGCTGTTCTTACGAGTATACTAAAGAAAAAAAATCAGCTGATTAAATGACTTTACCTGATAAATAAATGTGTCTTGGTTTGGACCCTGCGAGCTTAGAGTAATTATGTTATTCTCGCGCTAGGTAGAGTTTCGTTATCAAAAGCAATATCAGCAAATGGTTTTTGGCCTCCACTGGGTCTCGGATTAAGATTCCTTCATTCATGGTAATAAACAATCTCCAAAACGTAATTTTGAGCTACGTTATAGTAGGCGGTAAAATAATATTACGAAATGTATGGAGTTACTTATTTTAATGATATTTTTAAAGACATTCGTTTTCTACTCCTGTCGTTAACTATGCCACAATATTTTTTGTGATGTTTATTTTATCAACAAAAACATATATTACACATACAATTGCAGTATGTTTACATGTGCACAGTTTACAAATAATTCCCAAATTCTTTTTTAAACTGAAACAACAACTGATATCAAATTATCATGGAAAAAATGGGGCAATAAGCTGGACAACATGTTAGTAAAGAAGCTTTGAAAGCCGTAGAGTAGTCAACATATGGCAATATTGGAGTTAATTTTATATGTTCGAAGACGAAATGTATTCCTTTAGCTATAGTCTATATTCCCCGCCTTAAATTGCAGGTAACGGTTCTCCGGACCAGAATAAAACAAATCTGCACCAAAATCAAATATTATGTGGAGATACTCAAAAACGGTTTTAAAATGGATTGCAAGTATTCGCATATAGGTTACGTTATGTGGGCATTGAGGCTTGACTTTATAGACTTACGGCCGTATACAAAAAGAAATAACTTTTTGTATGTAAATTTCCATAAGAAAAAGTTGGTAAACTTTTTTTTGCATTAGGCTATTACTTTTTATAAAAATAAAATTTGATTTCAGGTTAGCATTGAATTTAAATTTACTAATTTGAAGAATTTATTTCAAAAAAATTTTTTAAATTGTGATTTTAGTGCAAAAAAAAAAAAAAAATAAAACTAATTTGTTTGTATACTGATAATAAAATTTTTAAATAAAATTTTATTGGCATATAAAATAGAAAGGTTTTGAATTAGAGATTAATATTGGAGTTAATTTTATTTTCCGACCTGTGTAAATAAGTATTTAAAGACTTTGCGTCAGAAAGATAGCTCATTATAACGCAAGATATTTAACGCATATAAAAATCTTAAAGTTAAACTTAAAAAAGAGAAGGAATTAATAAATTTTGAATCTTAGAATCGAATTTTACGATAAAAAATAAATAGATTTACCAAAAATTATTATGAAACTTCCAATTTTTATTTTTTCGAAATACGAATAATATCAAGAAAATACAAAATTAATACTTTGATAGAAACTGAAATCTTAACTAAATTATATAACTACTTACAATTACATTGTTTTAATTAATTTAACAAGTTTTAATTATTTTTTTATCTCATCTTACTTTACTCTTTTTTAGTCATTATTTCTTTATTAATATGTTAACTTCAATTTAAGCAGCACTATTAAAAAATTTTAATTTTCTATTATTATTTTAAAATCAAACTCTAATCAACATATTCAACAAATTTAAAGAATACAACAAATATCATCGAACTTCAGGCCTGATGACTTCATTGTATTGTGGTGAGTTTTTTTTATTTGAAATTTTAATATCAAAATATATATAATTTTCACTCAAAATTTTATTTTGACTATTAATGAGTACATTTTTTAAAAAAAGTTAAACATACATACAAAGGAAATATAAGCATTGTTAGACATAATAATTATAGTGCTATTCAATTTATTTAAATAAAACATATTGAAATGGAACTTAATTAAATATTTGTAATTTTAATAAGAAATTTTATTTTTTTATTATAATTACATGAAAGGCTAAGGAACAGAATCAGGTAGAATAACATTCGGGCTATCAATAGTGTTGGTTTTCAAGATAGCAGGTAGGGATGAGTAATGAATCTATATCTTACTCTCTTCTCTTATGTATGTCGTCGAGTTGTTTTTGCTACTTTAATTTGAAATTCTATGTTTCGGAATAAATATAGGTTAGATAGATTAAAAGACATACCCATTATCCCTGAGCACAGCCGGAGTCAAAAGTAGCACCACCTCTAAGTAATTTCAGATCTTTTAATCCGACCGTTACAACATCTCACTTGGGTCCACGATAAATTTTGATCCCGTCGTGTTTGCCGGATGCAGGTTTGCAGTCGCATAGTTACTCCGACTGTAGTAAACTATCGTGATCCTACAAGAAAAGAAAATATTGACTATAAATCAATTTTGCTCAAGTCACCCTAGTCGAAGGTCGTAAAGCCTAGTATAGCCCTCCTAATCTCCGAAATGGGCATTCGCATAGTAGATGGAGGACAGATTCTTCTTCCATCTCGTATATGCAGCTTCTACAGATCCATTAAACAAAAACCCATTCTACGCGTATGAGCCCCTAAAATACAGTGCCCAGTAATTTCCGATTAATACACATCTCGTCTGAGCAATAATTAGTAGTTCCATATAGAACAAAGCCTTACATTCTGATATGTAGATCCCTATCAGATTAGTAATGTGTCCAGGAACGCAGATTAGCTGAACACTCAGGTATTCAAATGTTACCAAAGATGTCGTATAGACACACGCTATAGATCTGATCGTTTCGGGATGCTGTAGTCAAAGTTTGAATTGTAGAGACTCCTAGAATGCGAGAATGTACATAGTACCCCCTAGCCCATGGACATCCTGCATTCAGTCTAATTGCTGAATTAAAAGCAACCTGCATTGTCATCAGGTCAACAGGTACCCAATGTAAAAGTAAAAGAGATGAATATTGTTGTCCATCGCTTGTCTCCAGACAATAGCCCCATACAGAAGTACAGGTTTGACTACCGCTTCAAAGATCCATTTAATAATCCTAGGATTTAGCATCCAGGAAGACCTTCCTACACGTGTAGACAGCCGTAATGACCTTGTTAGCCCTAGATTTGTTATTAGTTTAGTATCGAAAATAATACCCAAGAATTTTGGCCTCTCACAGATGGCGGTTGATCTGGTACACCCTCCTCATTCTCGTTGTTATGGACTATCGCGATTTTGACGTCCTCTTGGTCTGACTCAAGGAGAGCGTCATTTTAACCAAGATTCCTTCAATTGTCCTTTTTGCACAATTTTCACATGAGAAGCTGACTCATAGGATGACTTAGTCGCTCCCTCCTTGGCAGTACCCGAAACAGGGGTTTCAATGGGCTTGCTGCCGATTAGGTCCCTTGCAGCTTTCTAGGTACTTGGTTCAGAAGTCATAGGTACCCCATCGCTTTTACTTAAAGAACATATCTATCAAGAACATTTGACGCATTTTTTACTTGCTGCCAGCTGTTATTAACTACCACCTAACTGGGGAGCAGATGCTCCCGGTACCACCAAGCCACCCAATATGTGGGCAAACGCTGAACCAATCCGACCTAGATCCTCTTAGAGCCCTGAGTGGGTTCTAATAGCCGACTCATAGGAGAAAACATTCGCAAAATGACTACCCCTTGGGAATGTGGCAGATGATACGACTAGATGTTATATTAATATTGATGTTTCATGGAAGGCCAGGTTCCAATATTGCTATTCCTCTCTCTCTTAGGAACAAAATGAAGAAGAAATTCATCCTAAGATTTTACTTTTTATTTTGAAAACAATTTGAAAGTTTATCGTCTTATATCCGCTTAAAAAGGACAATTGCGCAAACGCTCCGATGCCTAAAAAAATTACCGATTTGGATAGCTATGGTTCAACAGCCAGTGATTTAGAAAAAGTAGAATCTCATGTCGACAGGTGCAAAGACAATTATTTGCCAATGTTATTAAATGTATAGAATATGGAAAACCAATTCCAAGAACAAGATAGTTTACTTAAAATCAAAGATGGAAACCGAAAGGAATAACAGTAACGGTATCGGTATTCAATTTATATTTATTTCGGTTATGGTGTCGATAATGGTATTTTAAATTATATCGGTAACGGTATACCGGTACCGAAACAAAAATAATGGTAAATACCGTTATTATTAAAAAAACTGGAAAAAACCTTAAAACGTGAATGTTTTAAATAATTTAATGAATATATATTTAATGAATATATATTTATACTTAAAACTTTTTACCTTAAAGAACCTCATACGATTTTTACAAATACAACAAAGCATTTTCGAAGATCAAAATTGACTTTGTAAAGAAAAATTGTTTAAAAGTTAGCACAAAAGTTTGCTATTACATGCAAAAATCGTTAAATTAATGTTGCTACAACAAGAAAACACTAATTAGGTATCTAACTTACCGTTGTCAAAACGACATGCCATAATAAACGACGATTAAAAGAAAGTAAGAAATTCTAATGTAATTCAAACTCTGATGTTGCTTAAGCGAATATTTTCCAGACTTTTCGATTTTGCGGAATACCGGGAACAAATTTTCAACTTCCCGGGATCCCAGATTAAATATTTTAATTTTCTTTGCAATCATTAGATAATGACTGAGAACCGAAGAAGATATAAATCATTCCAGTTCTAAAAATTGTCGGCAATAACGGACAAAATTAACCGAAAGCGTGACATGACAAATTTCCCGGGAAATAACTTGAAGTTTGTCTACGGATAACATTACTGTCTGTTATTTGCTTCTATGTACACTAAGAACCTATCTTTAACTTCATATGATAAATATGATTAAATATTGTCTTAAGTTGAAATGTCCACATCTTCGATAATACATTTTTTATTGAGTAAAACTCTTTTAAAATATGCTTATTGTAATCGAGATTACCAAAAAACAAACAATAAAAGTACTTTAAAAAATTATATCTTATTTCCTCAAGTAATCAATTATATGAGCAATTATTCTTACTATATCATATTATGTTGCAAAAATTATATTTTTAAAATACCGGTACAGAGGGAAACGGTATTTAAATATCGGTATTTAAAATATATATATATAATTTCAGTAAATAAATTTAATATTTTTGAAATTTCAATGATAATTTCAATAATATTAAATTTGTTTATTTATTTTTACCATTATAATTATTATTATTTTTGAAATCTGTTTTTGGTGATGATTTCTTAAAGAAGTTTAAAATTTAGTTTGCTCAGTATTCTACTGAGTGTGAAGCTGTAAAGACGTTATTATGGAGCCTCCTAAAACTCTTTGTGCTAAATGTTTTAATTCGATAAAATCTAAGTTCATAGTTTGTCACATTTGTAGAGCAAAATATCATTTTTTATGCGCTATGATTGATGAAAAAATGTGTAAAGTTTTTGCCAATAATAAAAACATTGTTTTTAATTGCAATGATTGTATATGTGTATCCTCTGATTTGATTGCTCAAATATCAACATTAACAAGTGAGTTAAGAGAATTGGGAAACCCTTGGAAATAAATACAGCAAAAATATGTGCAGAAGAAAAAGAGCTGAAATTGGGGTTCTTGGGAACTTATTAAAAATGTCCAAATTGTAAATAAACAAAACCCAGTTTTAAATAAAAAAAACTCATAATGTTCCTGCTAGTCAACGAACATACATTGCTGATGATGATGTTGTTGTTTTCAGTGATAAAAACAACGAAGATGCTTCTTCAGTTACATCATACCCTGCAGCAGTTTCTGAAGTTGCATCAAACTTTTTTGAAACTAACGAACAAGTAAACGAGTGGACACAAGTAAGAAGACGTAAGCGCAGAAATCGTGTTATTGTCGTTGGTGAGAAAGACACAGATGACTTGGATGTTGTTGTAAAGAAAAAATATTTGCATATTTCTTCTTTTAAACCTTCTGTTACTTCTGAACAAATTGTAGATTTTATCGAAAAGAATACAGAAATTGGTAAATATCATTTTGAACGTACGAGGCTAGTTAAGAAAGATGTCGATGTAAATACACTAAAGTTTGTCAACTTTAAGTTGGGTGTTACTCCATCATTCTATGATGAAATAATTAAAGCCTCACTTTGGCCTGCAAATATTAGAATTCGCCCTTTCATTTTTTTCCAAAGAAAGCCGTCAAATCTACCTACTGTGCCTTAAATGTTTCAAGAAGTAATAAGGTTTCTCAGTATAATATTTATTATCAAAACACCACCACGTTTTGACGTACGAAAACTGATGTATTCAATTTGTTTATGTCGTCACGGAATTATGAAATCATTGTAATTACTGAAACTTGGCTGAATAATAAAATCAATAGCGAAGAATATTTTGATTCTTATTATACTGTTTACCGTCATGACCGTTGCTATACACGTTTTTTAAAGGAAAGAGGTGGTGGAATTCTTATTGCCGTTAGAGCTGATTTTAAAACAGAACTTATTTCTCTTAATTATACTTATAATATTGAACAACTTTGTATAAAAATTACATTCATAAACAATTCTTCAATTTTTATTATTGTTTCGTATATTCCTCCTAATAGTGATTTTCAATTATATAAATGCCATTTAGAAAATATTCAAAACATAAATGATAATCTAGAAATAAACCAACATGTATTTGCATTAGGTGATTTTAATTTAAAAAATATTTCTTGGAAAATGGAAGATAATATTTTATTACCTTAGAATATTTTAAATGATATTGACGAATTTGTAACTAGCTTTTTCTTAACTAATAATTTTAGGCAATTTAACTGCTTTAAGAATGAAATTGAAAGAACTTTGGAATTAATATTTGCTACCGATTATGTAAAAACATCTTGTCATTTGTCTCCTAATCCGGTTTCTGCTAATACATAAGGCTCTTGATTTTAACTTTGAGTTTTTCACTTATGATAATGATCTATTTAAAACGATGCC
>MINK01007132.1:0-10446 GCA_001735545.1 Phormia regina
ATTTTGAGGATTTTTCATACATTTTTGTTTATAAATTTATATGTTTATAATATTATAGAAAATTCAATTAATCAATTAGTAAAAAGTAAAATTCTTTTTATACCCTTCACCACAGGTGTAAAGGGTATATATAAGTTTGTCATTCCGTTTGNNTCCGTTTGTAATTTCTACAATATTCATCTTAGACCCCAAAAAGTATATATATTCTGGATTCTTATTGATAGGGGAGTCGACATAAAGATATCCATCTATCTGTTGAATTCAGTTTTTAGAAAGCCCCAGTTATGTTTATGTATTATACATCAAATTATAGGAAATATTCCTTAGAAAATCGCAAATAAAAATGAGCAATCGGTTAATAAATAACTGAGATATCGAAGATACTCCAAAATAACGTATTTGTTGTCGACTTTTCTCGGCTCCTATACAAGCTAGCGACTTCATTTTTGCACGAAAAATTCAAAATCTTACTTAAAATTGTTTTTCTGAAAAAATAGGTTCATTTTATCCCAGATATCGGCTAAAACGCATTTTTAGATTTTTTTAAGTTCCTATATAAGCTACAGGTTTCGCTGTTGAGCAGGTTGGTCATAAATATTTTTATAAAATTTCGGTTTTTTATGGACCAAAAACTAAAAAAAAAATGTTTAATATATAAATACACACAAAAATATTTATATTAAGCATTGTTGTTGTTGGTTTGTATGTTCAATATAATGTAATATAATGAATAAGATTGTTGTTGTTCTTTGTGTATGCAGTCAGTTTATATTTTTCATATTAAAATTTTCGTACTTTGAAAAAAATTTAGATTTACAAATGTGAAATAATTTATAAATCGATATTTACATATAAAGGCGAAAATTTAATTATTTGTCCGTAAGATGGTGAAGTGTATCAAAGATTTTTCAATTTGATTTTCTCTACCATTTATTAATTAATTACTAATTATTACTAAAAAAAAGAATGTTTACTTCCGAAAATTCATTACGAAAATTATAATTAAAATCAAAATTTATAAATATTTTTCATTACACTTAAAAAAATCAAAATAGCATAAAAACTAAATAAAAGTTTTAAATTTTTATGGTTATTTTCATATAAAAAAAAGTATTAGAAACCTTCGTTTTAATTGATAATTTAAAGTAAAATTTTTTTTCTCTACAATGTTTAACGTTTTTTTTTAATGCAATTAAGCATTTTAACAAAAACAACAAAACCTTAAAATTGTTTTTCAAACATAATAATTTAAAATTACCGAATAAATAAAAATAATTTATGTCGCATAATTCATATTTTTTTGTATTTAAACTCACATGTCATCGTTGTCATCATCAACATGCAGTTTTGAAAACAAAACTTTATACAACAACAAAAGTCATTTATTATTGCTAAAACATTTAGTAGTAGTAGTAGTAGTAGTATGTATTGTTAGTATTTTTTATGTGATTCATATGGTTTTAACAAGGGCTCCAATGTCTGTTAACCTGTCAGCTCATATGACAAGTTTAATACTTGATAAACCCCATAGAAAAACAATGCCAACAACAAAGGAAAAACGCATAACTATTGCACAATTTAAAATGTATAATTGGAATTTTTTATTTACAGAATAAAAAAACATTTTATGCAATCATTACTTATTTAAAATCACAAAATACATTTTCGGCATTTAAAGGAAGTTAAATAGAAATAAAAAAAATAGAAATCCAAAATTTTTATTCTTAAAGAAAAGGAATTACTTAAATGAATTAAATTGAGTTTTATTCAAAATTTTAACAATTTCAATGTTATGAAATAATTCTTCCCACCATAAAAGTGAGTTTCATTTTGCAAGCCTTTTAAGAAGCTTGCAAAATGAAACTTATTAATCGATAATCATGAGATTAAACAATTAAATTAATAAACAATATAAAATAAATTTTGCCTACACTTTTAAATTTACGTCAGCTTATTTTATACAATGCAAGAATGAAGAGAACGAGAAATTTCATTACTTACGTAATTCAACCAACACATTTTATGAGGAAAATATTTATTAAACAAATATTCAATTTGTAAAGAAATGCGCACTAAATGTGCTGCAAAAAAACAAAAAAAAAAAACGCTCTAAAAACTAGAAAATATGCACTTGAAAAACAAACATTTTTTATAACTTGTTATCAAAATTATCATATTGATCCTGACCGCCGAAATATCATAACCGACATGGAAAATCGCGTTTTGATGAAAATCTATAATTTAAATCATCATTCTATACTTCATCGACCTATCAAGTGTCATTTCAGATTTACAGCGAAACCAATTTTATCATAACTGAAACTTTTTTTTTATACATATAACAGTGTGAACACAATCAGAAAGATGTTCCCCATGTAAATTTTGCTTACTTCACTTATGACATTTTTGCGAATAACAGGGACTTTAAATTTTTAAATTAAAAAAAAAAAAAACAGTTATAAAGAAATATCGTACAACTCATTTATAAACACCATTGTGATCGTTATGTACTCGACTTTCTTAAAAAATTTGGAACTGTCAAAAGAAAATATTGTAGATAGAAGAAAATGTATGATATTTTTAAATGGATGTCTTTCAACTCATATTTTTGTTTATATCGGTAGTCTAAATTTTCTGCATATTTTGCTAAATGATTCCGCCAATTTTGTGATTTATATCATCTTTAACTTGTTAACCTCATAGGGTTTGTAATGGGTATAAAGTGGCTTAGGAACAATCACAACTGATTGTTTTTTGGTTTAGGTTCCACAATCTTCTTCTTTTCTTTTCTCTATACTATTAGCTTATCTTTATTTATCTATTTCTCTCCGTCTTTAAAAAAAGGGACCACAATGGGCCGATTGGCCTCTGGGTATAGGAGTGAATACGCCACCCTTTCTAACCTAACCTAAAACTGGTTTTTTAAAAACGCTAAAAATATTAATTAGTGGTTCTATATGAAGGTAGATGGCGTTTCTTAATAACTAGTTTTAAAGACGATAAAAATCACATAATAACTTTTATTTCTGCTCGAAAAAAATAAAAATCAGATAATAACTCGTATTTTCCGACTTTTATGATAAAAGTGACAACTGTTACGGTCCCTGGCGTAACAGTTACGATAACAAATTATTCTTAAAATGTCAAAATTTGCTCTAAAAGCGTTAAATATATCCTAAAAATAACAAAATATACTATATGCACTAATAAATCTATGCCAAAATGATTTATTTGTTATGAAACATCCAATTGCATACTTTGGTTCCCATGTCATGGCAATTAAAAATTTTCTTGATAAAAAAAAAAAAAAAGTTTCCAAAACTAAACTCAATACAATACAAAAACTATTTGCAATATTATTTTACAAAAGTTGTAGTGAAATATGTAAAATAACCAGCAATAAAGTTTACAAATTAACAATATTTTGTATTGTGAGTGAGTGGGACAACGCTCACTAAAATAAGACAAAAGGTGTCAAGACTTTATTAAAATATTTTATTTTCAACAAATACTTTTATAATTTTTATTTGGTGCCTTATTTTTTTCAGGCCACTTTTTTCTTTTTATTTATAATTGCAGCTATAAATTATTGAAATGTCTACAAGATAATTTCCTTTAGTAAAACTTAATTGTAGTATTTATAAAGAAACAAAATTAAAAAAAATATACCAAATTAAATCACTGCTTGAGAATTATTTTCTGTTGATACCTATAAAACAAATTTTTTCAAATGCCAAACTGAAACTTAAAAATAAAAAAGTTGATAAATCAAAAAACCAGTTTAAAGATATTGTGCAAAATAACATGTTTATTTAGTAGATTTCTAAGTATTTCTTTAAAACTAAAAAACGTTGATGAGAAAAAAAAAACAAAAACAAAATAAATTGACATCGTTCGAAATAAAAAGTATGTTAACAGTTATTTTGTTTAAATACAATAATTTAAACTTGATTTTACACTCAGTTAAATAAATTAGTTAAATATTGAAGAGCTAGTCTGCGTTTTTGTGTGGTAAAACCATTTTTTAATAAATAAATCCAACATTAAATCCCCAGTGATGCCAACTGGAAATGGTTGATCATAGAGTTTTCATTGTTTTTATGTATAATTGGTAATATACTACAGATCATAGAGAAATACAACTTTTATTCTTCTAAGAACTACTTACGAATTTATAGACCTTTTTTGGCAACCTCTTCATTTGACATTTGATAGTTGTTTCAGCCGTTCTTTTGGAACAGTCTGATAATCCCCTTTTAAAATCATCTATATTTTGAGACACCTTTTTCTTTTCACAAAAATCCAATAAATCTTCACTGGTTTTAGTTCCAGATAATTTAGAGAATTGGCTTGTCTTGGTACAAAAACTATGTAATTGTGTTGGTATCACTCCGGAGCATTCATAGGTAGTAACATAATACCAAATTGGACCAAAAATATGTAGTCATTTTTTTCCCTTCTCGAACCCTGTTTCCTATCAATGGACGAACTCTCTTGATACTATTTAATAACAGTTTTTCAACGGACATTAAATTCTTTGTCCAGTTATTTGTAGGACCATAATTGTTTAATGATATATTGCACGTACATCATTTATTTTCGTTGCTAATTTCAACCAAACTCACAACAAATCAACATAATTATTATTGAAAATAATAACTGGCATATTTTTCAAATAGATTTTTTCGATCGCACTCCTCATATAAATTTAATAATTTAAATTTTGGTTAATCAACCTTCATTTTTATTCAACTTTTATATTTTGGTTTAAACAAATTTAATAACAATTTTTTTCTCAGTCAAATACTAGGTTTTTTTTCGTGTATATAATTTTTTTATATTACACTTGTTTTGACAAACTACAAACCCTCTTGGACAATAAAGTAAAAATGTTTTATTAGGCTTAAAGTATTTAGTTTTTTATGTACAAGTTATTTAAACAAAAAAAAAAAAAACTAACTACCTCCAGCAAAATTACAATTGCAAATTATATTTNNATTAAAAAAAAAAAAAAAAAAACTAACTACCTCCAGCAAAATTACAATTGCAAATTATATTTATTTGGAGTTTTTTTCTTGTAGTTTATATCTTATAAAACTAATTATAGTCATAGCCAACATGATAGATCAAATTATGGTAAGTCTAGTTTTTGTGTTTCTATTACAGCAACAAGGAAAAAAGACAAACAAAAACCTACATTTCTTATTTAAAAGATAATAAGTTCGACAGATATTACTACTGGTTGTTGGTAAATAAAAAATAGAGAAATAAATAAAACGCTATACAGTGGAAAGAAAAAGTCTTAAAAAACTTAAACTTAATTAGAAATAAGCAACCTATAGACTATGGCTTAGTCTCGGATATAAATAATTCTAGTATAGAGTAAAAAAAATAATTATATATTCTACATTATAAACTATTCTAGTCTATGAATTTAATTCATATTTATATAGTATAGTTAATAGTTGTATTCAAGTCCATAGCTATGTTCTAGTTTAAAATAGTCTAAAGCTATAGTTCATTCTAAAGGTATAGTCTAGCCTACATATAATTCTTAATAAACCGTTAAAACTTCATTAAAATTCCTTTCAATCTTAACCACTGTGCTCTGTTTGTTTTTGTCATTAAATGTAGGTTTGGGGTTTAATTTTCTTTTATTTTTTTCACTTTTTTTCCTTGTTTCATAAATGGTATTCGTTTTGGTGCCTCATAATTTTTACTAAATTTGTGGTTTTTACTTTTTATAATATTTGTTTTGTATCTGTTTTTTTTTTCTAGTAGCCACCAGTTAGTAAGACTTAAATGGTAAATTTTTTTATTTATTTTTTTTTAACATAGCAATATTTTCATATTGTTGCTACTACTAATGCTGCTTTAGTTGTAGCTAAAGCTGTTGATTTTTTTTATTACTTTCCTTAACAATTTTAATTACATTTTCTTATGGTGAAAAAAAAAGTTACTTACTTTCTTGTAATCTATAAAGATTGAAATAAAAAATGTACGTTTATACTAGATTAATAACAGTAATAAAATATTTAAAACAGATTAAAATTTTAAATGAAAAATATATGCACCTGTAGTTTTATCTATAAAAATTTTTAATAAAAACATTTAGTTTAAAGGTGTATATAAACGAATTTTGAGAGGTTTTATTTTATATAGAAATTTGATAAAAAAAATAAGAATAAGAAATTGAATGACTTTTTGACCTTAATGCAAATAATAATAAAAAATATCTAAAATATAACTAATAAATAAATGTTGAAATATGTTAAATGAATTTAAAAAAGTATCACATCAAAGTTTAATTACATTAATTATGAGATTGCTATGACTATTTATAAAGTACCAATTTAATCTACTACTATAATTAACAACAAATTATTATGTATAAGAATATAATAAACAAAATTATTAACGAGAAAAAATTTCAAAACAAAAGAATAAAGTTAAGTAAAGAAATCATTTTGGCCATGTAAGCAAAAAATTAATACAATCAAACCACAAGTATTTACACATAAGATTATTTACTTTTTGCTTAAAATGTTAACCAACATAATACATTAATGTTAATGTTAATCTTAACGCCTTTAAAACAAACCCCCAAAACCAAACCAAAAAGGGGAGTCTTTTTAATAAACACAATGGAAAAGATGACTAGAACAAACAACCCCCATAATGAAACCCGTATAAGATAAAATGATTCATTCATACCACAACGTGTTGCTCATTTTAATTTTGATTCAGGAATTACTTTTATTTCTTTAGAAATAAAAATTTATTTGTTTGTGCGAATATGTGAATGGATTTTTAGCTCCTTTCTTAGAAAAGAGAAAAAAAATGTTGAAATTAAAATAGAAAATGGTATAGAAAAAAAGCACCCTTTTGAGTGCATTTAATGGCAGTTTGCAGTTATTGATCGTTTTATTACTTTTTTGTTATTAGAGGGAAGAAGAAGTAAGTTTATTTAATGGGGGAGAAATATGTTAGAATTGTTGTTTCATGTATATTTTTGTTAAAATTTTTCTTGCTTATGGTACAAATAAAATGAAAAAGAAAAAAAATTATTTGTGCTATTTCTTTTCTTTACTTTTTAATTATTTGCAAAAAGTTCAATGAACTTTTATTGATGACAAGTTGTAAGATTTTTTAACCTATCTTTTTCTAGTGGATTCTTTGCACAATTTGATAGATTTTTTTTAATCAAAAATTATAGTTCCAAAAGAAATTCTTGAGAAATCTTATATGATATTTTATTAAAATTTTATGAAAACTTCATTCTTTAAATTCTCTTTTCAATTGCAAATAAACATATACATAACAAAGTTCCAATTATATTTATAAGATATATGTTTAAAAAATGTGTGTTCCAATAAAAATAACTTTTCAATAACGAAAAATTATTTTGGATGCAAAATAACCAAAGTATTAGTATAAAATATCTAAAAATATGTTATGTAAAATAAGTATTTTTAAGAAAATAGAAAAAATATGTTGATAAGTCAAAAAAGAAATTTTTAAGACTACAATATGAATCGGGAAGATATATTGAAAAATATTTTTAAAATGTTATTTTGATTCAAATATATCATTGTAATATTTATGGAACCCATTTTCATAAAGTGATATATTTGTTTACATTTTTTTACTATAAAATCTACACTTTTTAACGATTTAACGATATATTAGATTCCTAAACTGCATTTTTTTGCACATTTTTGCTTTGATACTTTAGAAAATGGATTAAAGTCAAAACTTTCATATAAAGTGGATGAAATTCAAGAGGATGTGTACCTTCCTAGCAAACACGGTGTCAAGCGTTTGAAATATGATGACTTTATCATTTGATATTTCTCAAACTTTTTTCAAATGTGAAATTTTCCTTAAAAAGTTATCTGAAATTTGCGATTTTTGTAAATAAGTATATATATTTTATATATTCATATTTAATTCTTTTAAACAAAAATATTTACAAATTAAATATTAAGGGTTTTCATATAAACATATAAATTTGCGATTTCGTAAATTTATATGATTGACTTAAGTGTTAGATGAATTCCTCGGAGGTTATTGTGTAATTCGATTCGAAAGAAAACTCTTTCGAAAGACAATGTATTTTGAATATATTTTTTGAAAGCTTTTCTTTTCGAATCGAATTACAAAATAAAGCACTGCCATGGTTCTTATTTAGGAAAGAGTTTTGTAGAACCTTATTCTACTTTAAAGAATAAAACTGAAACAAAAATATACAATCTTTTGACGTCATATGCCGAAGAAAATATTATAGCCGATTAAACTAACAGTTTTGATAAGAAATAATATAAATATCAATTCATTACAGCTAAAATTAAAAAAAAAAATAAATAAATAATAAATAAATCAAGAACTGCAAAAACATATTCAAAACAGAAAAACTACTTAGTCTGAACGGACAATGATTTTTCTTCTATATATTGAAATGCTAGTCTTTTCTCAACTTCAAAGTGTGCGAAAAGCGTTAAACTTAAGGTTTAACATATCAAATATGTTTTTTGAAAAACAAAGCACATGAAAGAATATCTAGTTGTTCATTCAATTTTCATTAAAATATTTTTATTACTATAATTCAATGAAGTGGAAATAACATTTCTTTTAACTAATTGCCGCTAGTGAAACAAAAACTATAATACATGTTTTTATTACACTAAAAATTTCCGTTGATAATATATTCCAATTATAATATCCATGGTTTTACCGGTATATGAGTAAAAAACACGTTCACATATGTTTCTTTAATTATTCAGGTTTAAATGTAGAGTCTATAAATACTATTCCCTTTTTTTATTTTGGAAAACTCCTGTAATTAATCACTTCAACTCTCACACCAATATGTTTATCTAAATATTGATTTAGTTTTAGATTGTTGGAAATAAAAGAAGCGGATTCGTTGTTATGTTTTTTTGTTTATTTGTTAGTTTGTTTAATATTTAATGAAAATAAAGTTGACCCACATTTTTTATGTTAAAAATAACTATCAATCAAGGTGTCTATACGGCATTATTATTATTATTTATCTTTTTTTTATATATATATGTTACAAAATAAATATTGGGAAATAAAAGAACATTTTAATATGAATAATAAATATAAAGAAAAGCTTTTCTTACTTTAAGCATAAACCCTTTTCAATGACATTTGGTTTCATTGTGAAATTAAAACATATCTTTTATATCAAATACGAAATATTGAAAGAAATTTGAAATAATATTTTTATTTTATAATTCAAATATCTGAGAATTTTGTTATGTTTTTCTTATTTTTTTTAATAACTCAAATTCTATAGAAACAGTGTAATAATTTAAAAAGAAACTTGTCAACAATTCACAATGAGTATTTATTTTATATTGTTTATTTACATTTATAAAGATAAAATGTATTCACAGAGATTATTCTCCACAACTCAACTAATTTAGTTAAGAGTGGTTATATGAATATACGCAATTTGTTGTATTAACGAAAAATTTCGTTGAATATTGTTTATTTATTTCCAAAACTCAAATTTTAAAAAAGAAAAATAAAAATAATAATGATAATGATAATAATTATCTTCATTAAAAAATTCAAAACTTTATCAAAGAATATAAAATAAGTTAAATGTATAACAATCCGTTATAGTGGGGATTTTAAATTCATAGCACAATTGTTCTGGCTGAATTCACATTCTTACGCTCTTTCATTCAAATGTTGCTGAGTGTGCAAAAAGTACAAAATACACTGTAAAAAATTATGGAAATTAATTGTTTGGTAATAAATTTCTTTGATAATAATGTTTAAGTATAAAGTTCGAGTAATGTTAATTATATTTTTTAACTCAGTATTAATAAATTTAAGTATAAGGAAAGGGAAGTGAGTAAAAAATAAGTTTTATGTAACAATGAACAACCATGTGTTACTGACGTATTTTATTTAATTAATACTCAGTTTTAACAACCATATTTTTGGTCATTGACATCGCCTAATATAGCACTCTTATGCAATTTCATAAAATGTCTCTTCTATACTAAAAATTATATAACAAATTCTATTAAGTTGAACTTTTAATAGAAAATCCGACATATGAAATTGCATATTTATTTTAAAATAAATTCTGCTAAAAGCTATTTAGTATATACTTTTTAATCTCATTGGACTATGAACAATGTCACATTTTTCCAAATTCCCAATTTTTCAATGGTTATTTATATACAGGGTAGCCGAGTATTGATGACAACATTTTTTAGATTTTAATCATTTTTGGGAGGGACTGGAATTTTGATATAGGGATTGATACTTATTGAAATTGTGTATGCTCTGCGGTATATATTGTTGATGTGCTCGAAATATTCAACGTATTATTTTGGGAAACAAGAGCGAAAAGTCTGTTTTTCACGAGCCACATTCATATAAAATAGTATGAACTAGTGCAAT
>MINK01007140.1:0-12828 GCA_001735545.1 Phormia regina
CAAAGATTTTTTAAAATATCTCTGCTGGATATTAACGCGGCTTTTAATGGGTTAATATTTAATCTTATTAAAACCATTTAAAACTTTATATCGCATGTAATCCTTCATTTTGAATATATAAATAGCATTTGATGATTTTTGCACTAAATAAAAAATTATGAACTATAAAAAATTTAAAATTAATTTACTACTCTCAGCTATTTGAAATTTATTTTGATACCCAAAAATATTTTCATTTTCCATCCCTGGTTTATTCGTGGTGTTTAACTAAAAATAACAGAATCATATATACATATTAAAAATAGCTTACAGTTCAAGCAAGATTTTTTTAAATGCGGAAGTATTTGTGACATTTTAGTGATGTTTATTAATACATTATAATTATTATCATATTTATATATTTAAGCGTATTGATATAGTATATTAAAAACAAGCAAAATGTTAGTATACATTTTCCATTTCTGATAATATTGTTAAATAAATTTTATTTTCACCACAGTGAATAAACTATTGTGGAAATAAAAATTTAATTCACACCACTAACTAATAATAATTTGTGGTCAACGGAACAACATGTGGCCCATTAGCTCAGTTGGTTAGAGCGTCGTGCTAATAACGCGAAGGTCGCGGGTTCGATCCCCCCATGGGCCAACTAAAGTTTTATTTTAAATTGTTATCTTTTTTAATAACAAATAAATTTAGATAATCAGAACTAAAATTATTAGGAACTAACAACTGAGGCCGTCGTCCAATCATAGATTTCATTTAAAATAAATATTATTGTTTTTAAAGTATAAATCAATTTAGTTAATACAAATAAAATCAATGCGATATATTATTATATGTTTTTACATATATTATTATATGTTTATTAATTATTATATTAATTGCATTTTTAAATCGATATACAAAAATCCCTCCAAATAAATTACACGTAATAACTCCCTAATAAACTTTTGTCTATATGGTCTGTTCTTCTTCTTCCCTAACATTTCAGTGCAACATTTTTCCATTTAATTTATGGTTTAAATAAAAATGTGATAAAAATCACACTGGTTTCAATTAATTTCAGACGATAACAACAACAACAAAATATAATATTTTATATGAACAACAAACAACAAAACTTTTACAAATCAATCAGTTAAAATAATTACTATTGTAATTTATATACATTTTTTGTTGGATTGTTTTATTATTGTTATTTTTGTTTTATGTAATTTATTTTTTATGAATTTAATTTTCATAGATATTCGAACACATGGAAACAAATATACATACACACATGATATACATATACATGTGAGTAATTCATCACTTGTTTCCGACCATTGAGAATTACTTCCATTTTGAACAAATTGCATTCATAAATCTTGTAGTTTATAAACATAAACTATTTCATATCATCGAATAAAAAATTATAACACACAAATACACACTCACACGTGCAAACAGAAACAAAATTATCTCAGTTGTGTCATATCCAATCTGTGTAGTACATATTATAATCTATGCATCTATTGATATTATAAGTGTATTAAAAATTTTCATTAGACTACATCAAAATTTGTTCTTTAGATTGTGAAATATTAGTGATACCGTTAATGTATGCCATATCGGATTTGATAAGGGTCGTTTATGTGGGACTTTTTTAGATTTATTTTTAAAAGTTAGCTTATAGCCATTAATTACTTTAATATGAAAATAAAACGCAATGAGCGAAAAGAATGGTCTTGATAAATCTAGTTCTCAGGTCAGTTCACAAAATTTTATCCGACAAGACAAATTCTTCAGCTTCCAGTCGACCAACTAGGGGTTTCGTTTCAAATATTGAATCCGGCTAGCTATGTGAGGATTATGTGAGCTACGTTAAGTTATGAATACAATCCGACAAGATATATTCTTCGGCTAGCCAAGATCGTATGATCTATTTTACGAACTAAATACAATCCAACGAGATAAATTCTTCGACTCTTTGTCAGCTAACGGATTCGGCTACGGTTCTGAAGAAAAAACTTCGGTCGTGTCTGGTAATACTTTGAGTCCTAAAAGCGAAGTATAACATAATCGGTACTTTCGTTCTTGCTCCCATCCTGGAAAAATCTCATTCCCGTTCATTTCTTAAGAGATTTTGGCCATGCGCGAACTTTGAAAGATAACGTGTTTAGCTTCGAATTACTAGTCTGTTAATGTTAAACTTTTGGGAATAGAATACATTGAATTTAACGCAATTCAAAAACTTCTTAGAATGTCTCACGGTGTTAAAGATGTATAGGTGCCTATTTATTCATTATTATTATAATTTTCTTCATGTTTACTGTATTTCAACACAATTCATAGGGACGCTTGATTATATCAGCAATTTTGCAAAAATATTATTTTTTAGTGTAGGACACAAAAGTTTACATTATTTCAGAGGAACCTGTAAAATTTTTCCATTGATTTTGTATCCGAAAGTACTTGCACAGACTAGAAATATTATTTTAAAGATTTATTACAACCAACAACAGATTTAAACAAAAAGTGGGTGTGGTTCTATTCTTTTGAAAACCCTTAATTTTTTCCATTTTATTTAGTTGCAAAACAAGCTTTTCCTTTACTTTATATGGGGACAAATTTTTAAGACATTCAGACATACTTTTCGATTTGTGAAAATTAATATTTTCCTTGCATGGGTAGTATCCTGGACCTTCCATCCAATTTTTTTTTTTTAATTTCTAAAGCTGTTCTTAAGGCAATGTGAACCAACGAAAATGATTAGGCCAGATGATTTCTACTTTGAACTGATAGCATATTAGATTATGAAGATTATTAAGACCTCTAAAAGTTTGAATTTCTTTTTTGAATTTCTACTTAAAAAAATCATTTGAGAGTTTTGAGTAACTACCAAGGTTGGTATACAATATACTTTTATATTGGTAATAGTATGATATGGTATATGGTATATCGGTAGCGGAACTAAAATACCGGTAAATACCGTTATTATTAAAAAAATATAAAAAAAAAACTTAAAAAGTTAATTTTTTTAAATAATTTTTACTTAAATTTCGCAAAATCTTATTAAATTATATATTTGTATATTTTATTTATGTAGGTATGTAAAGGTATGTAGTTACGGATGCAGTTACTTATCAATGATAACAACGTACTGGATCATTATGTGATATAGTAACTACTTACTATTAATCTGATATTTAATCAATTAATTGAGATCAGATTTTGGAAATATTATTTTTTATCAAAGCATGGAAATACATCAATTACAATAATTTCGACAATTCAATCAACAGCAAAAAAAGCTTGTATAACTACTATATAGATTTGATGTATTATGGTTTCAGTAGTCCAAATATGGTCGAATTTTTATACCCTACACCACCATATGTGGTTGGGGTATTATGCTTTTGTGAAAATAATGTAACGCAGAGAAAAAATCTTCCTACACCCATCTTAAAGTATACCGTTCGACTCAGAATCACTTTTTGAGTCTATTTAACGATGTCCATCCGTCCGCCTGGTTGGCTGGATGAATGACTGGCTGCCCATGTAAGGCTTGTGCGCAAAGTACAGGTTATAATTTTAGAGATAATTTGATGAAATTTGGTACATATGAAAGATTTGATTTAGGTCATGATCGGCCCATTATTTCAATTAGCTTCCATACAAATGTTCTCCCGGAATTGAGTTTTAACACTCAAAAATATTTTTAAAATTTAAATATTTTAATAAAATTTAACACAAAGTTTTATTTAAGCATAAATCCCTATGTCAAATTTTATGAAGATCGCATAATTTACCATAGAACCGCACTTTCGAAAATCACTTCAACGTGCATAAATCCCATAAAAATGTTAATATTAATTTAATATTCGACACATATAATATTTATATAAGTATAAGTGACAGTGCAAAATATCATGATGATCGGTCCATAATTGACCATAGCTCATATATAAGACCCAATTTGGGGAATCACCAGTACTGTATTTTATAGCACTGTTCAGTATAAATTATTCTTTGCTAAAAAACGTGAAAATGTTCTGTATTTTATTTAGTGTTCTGTATTTGTTCACTGATTCGTTATTTTTTTTAGTTTTACATAAAAAACGTATAGAAAAACACAAAAGAAATACCTGAATATTAAAAAATTCTTACACAAATGTAGGTAATACAATCTTTTCAACTTTTCCTGAAAATAGCCAAGGCTGAAATATTTTTACCTTTAGCAGAAAAATAATATTGAATGAGTTACATGAGAAAGTTTTAATTGGCGTTAATGATTAAAAAAAAAACTCAGCTTATTTTTAATTCAATTGTATTGAATATTTACATCAATGGGATTTTGAATATCAAGAAGTCTAATTGGGACGAAGTCTAAACAAGTTTTGTTTTTATAAAGGAAATACAGGACAGAAGTAAACATTTATGATTCTAATTTATTTGATGAATTTTCACTTATTAAAAACTATACTAGTTTAGAAACAAATAAATGAATGCAATAACGATCATATATCTACCGAAGAACGTTGGGTAGAAATTTTCAAATATTTTCGTGAAAAAATATATTGGTTTTGAAAATATTCTTAAAATTATAAAATTTTGTTTATATTTTGTTCAAATAAAAATAGGAACTATTAAAGCAATTTTAATCACAAATTTAAATTACGAACAAAATTGTACAGAATTTAGGTTCATCTTTCCATATTGTTGGAAGTTTCGCTGTTTTAGATGATGAAATTTTAGGAACATTTACAGGTTCCGCGGGAGGTTCGGCATGTTGATTTTTAAAATTATAATTTTAATTATGAATGAATACACATATATTTTATATAAAATTTAAAAATTTTATTAAACAAACACAACAAAACTGTTTTATATGAAAATTGAAACTTGAATGAGAATTATTTTTAAAAATTTTAAATATTTTTGAAATACAAAGTATATTTTGTAAAGTAATAGTAGAGAAGGGTACCTACAGTAATATTAAAAATTGATTTTAAAAGGCTCTTTTAAATATTGTCATATTTTGAAGTACAAATAAATTGTTGTTTTTTAGTATTTATGTATTTATTAAATTAATAAATTTTTATTTTTCTATTAATCAATATAAAAATGTTTAAAACTTTATTGACAATTGAAATTTTGACGGTTAAAATATCATGATTTAGAAAATGGTGGTTAGTGTATTTTGTTTTCTCCTGTTCTGTATTTTGCTGAAAAAAATATGGTCACCCTAAGTATAGGTTCATAATTTACTCCTTCCCAAATATTGTAGGGTATCATATGGTCGGACTTGACCGACTATAACTTTTTCTCTCGTTATATATTCCAATAGTCTTGATTATTGAAATACAAATGTGTGTGAAGAAAAGAATCGGACCACTTTTTGAAAAAAACACCTATGAGTTTTTCATGGCCAATTTAATGTTTTGATTTTTATTGTTTTTTTTTCAGCATAAGAGATATGTCATCTATTTTTTTATCCGGACCTTATTTATGGAAGTTATAATTTTTTAAACATTTCATACTCAAGATGTTCAAATTGGACGCCCTGCAACTAATCTCGTATTACCTATTACAAGGTAACTTCAAAATGATTTTTCTAAAAGCTTAAGCTAAAAACTTTTTTTAACATTTCAATTCGAGTTTAGGATATAGGTATTGTTATATTTTCTATAATAATTTTAATAATAAGAATAATAATAACAATAATATCATAATAATAATAAAAATTCTTTGATTGGGAGTGTAATAAACTGATACCCTCTTATTTTCCTCTTTAAACATAATGAAAATAACTTCATTTAAAGTTCATATTTCTTATCAAATACTTTCTTATATTAAGCAGCCCCTGAAATGGCAACTTGTTTTTGATAATATGCATTAAGAGGAACAGAATAACATTTTACTTTAACATTTTTAGTACATTAAAGATTTCCTATTTAAAATTAACATTTTAAATAAATCTTTCGAAGGCATATCCTACTTACTCACAAAATATAGCATTTATCTTCATATGCATTTTCCGTATTTTATTATATATTTTTATAACTGAGTTTTTCTTTTATTCCTTTATGGTACAAATTATGTACCTTATTCTATACATATATTGAGGAAAATTAAGAAATATTAGAAATATTTCCAATTTGTATTTGGGTATAATAATAATTTCTTTTGCAAAGTGATTGAAAATTTCCCAATAATATGCTCATTTTTAATATATCGATTCTTAACTGGTTAATGTTTGTTTCATTCATTATTAACTTTATTTAGTTTTTTACAACAGTGCAAATATTTTCTAATATTTTAAGGTTGGCATAACTTTTTATAGGAAAATAGAAAATTATTGCTGTCAATAAGTTACTTTATCCAACAACTATGGGTGTGTTTTCAAATATGTTCGAAGTGAATACAAGGACACATTATCTCTAATATTTTTAGAAATAATTTTAAAATAGTCAAGAAATATAGTTTCAAATGTAAACGGCCATCATATCATAAACTTAATTTTTGAATGTGCTACCCTATAAATTTATAATCAAAAAAAGTTATTCCCCTAATGAAAATACATATATATTTATATTTGTTTGTACTTACACCCTATAAATAGAACATAAATTAGTTACTTACTATACGATACCTGTATACAATCTATTTACACTGTTGTTTATATCCTTTTAGAATAATTTGTTTATGGGTTTTTATAAAAAAGCAATGAATCAATTCGATTTGCCAAGAAGAAAATATTACTAAAAAGTATACTGCTCCAGTGAATATATAACAGAGTTTGTAATGGAACAAGGAATTTTTCTTTTAAATATTTTACAAAGACTTAATTAAGGATATAAATCTTTAAAATTTAATTCATATGTAGTTGTAATTCTTATTTACTTTATAATAGAAAATATGTTGAAATATTTAAAAATATTGTTGTCGAAAACTCACATTGAATTGTAGTGAATTGTAAGTAAGTTTTAAATAAAAAGAACACCTTTAAAACAACAGTGCTATTTACACGTGCTGCTTAAAAACAACAACGCACCGCGGGCAGAATCGAATTTTTAACTTCTAATCAGCCGATTGGATTTGCATGAAATCATGTATAGGCGTGGCAAAGGAGTTTACAATGTTAGGTTTTGAAGGGGGTCCGTACAGACTTCTCAGGGGCGGAGCAAAAGATACTCAACGTTGGATACCTCCGATATAAAATTGTTTAATTCCTTCCTATTTAATTCCTGTTTATCTCTTATAGTTTTTGAGTTATTTGCATTTGAATTTTTAAGTAGGGTAGAAGGAGGAACATACAACATAGGGACACATTCATTTTTGTCAATTATCTTGAAAACGAAGTAAATTTTTTTATCTTAATGATTTATTTCCTTTTCCTCTAATACAGAAATTTCATCAATCGAATTTTGAAATTTTCAACAAACATTTGTTCGGAAGGTGTTTGGTCAACACTCTTCTAAATATTTCTCTGTGGATATTTACTATGATAATTTTAATATTCTTGGATTTGATCAACGATGTTTTACTAAGTTACAAATCTGATAGTAAAGTGAAAGAATTTGCAGCTTAATTTTTAATAAATTCTATTAAAGAGTGAAAAAAATTATCCTGAAGTACATTCGTCAAACTGCTGGTTGGCCGATTTAACTATTCCTACAGGAACGTTGTAATTAAATACGAAGCTCTTACTATATGTAGAGCTTTTATTGTAAAGACTGCTCAGTGTTAATTGAATTCAAATAAAAATCATTCAGTGATTTTGCAATGTATAGATTTTGGGTGTTACAAATATTGTGAATATATAAAATAAGAAACCATCATATATAGGAAAACGATCACTTGGTGAATCTACCCCATGCAGTAGATTCACCAAGTGAATTTCCATTTTTAAATATGTTTAGGTTTTAATTGGAATTTTTATTTAAAATTTCCACATATTATTTTTATAAAAAATATTGTGTGTTAATGAATACTTTTTAATTCATCTTCGCGACACCCTTGTGGGTCGCGGGCTCCCATTTGAGAACCGTTGAGCTGACATATCAATGTTTTTATTACTAAAGAAAGTTTATTGATATCGTGAAACGTTTTGAAGATATAACATTTTATCAAAAAATGGCGAATACTCCGTAGTCTACTCAAATTTTGCATGTTCTTGGCCAAATTTAATATAAATCGTAGTATTTCTGACCATGTTTATTACTTTTTTCTTTAATTAATTCATTTTTATACAGAAAATCATTGAAATTAATAGCTTTTAGATAAGTAGCCAGCAAAAATTGCTGCATACCTAGAAGCAGATTTGTAAGTGAGAGATTAAATAACTCTCCTTTACCAACCTGATTCAAGAAGGCATGATTTTTGTTCGTGATGTCCCACTTGGTAGGGCTCTTTCATGCGAGTTACGTTTGTAACTCTCAATAATATTAATGTTATTGATCTCTTCTATTTTATTTTCTCCTTTTAAGTTATTGATAAGTTTTTAGTAGTTTAGTTTTTTGTAATCCTCTAAAGAGTGAAGTTGAATAAAAGACATCAAACACATAATTTGTATTTTAATATATTACTTAACTGGCGCAGTCGATTATTGAACCTTTATAATAAAAACTTAAGTTTTTCTAATAAATAATTAAATAATTAAATGTTATTACAAAATCATAAAAAAAAGACATTGACTAAATAAAAATAAAATAAAATTAATAACCAACAACAAAATCAAGCTCATAGTACAGTTTGTAACAAAACAAAAAAAAAAAACAAAGTTCAATGACATTGATTTGCAATCAAAGAAAACTAATAAAACAACGACAACAACTAATATTCATAATCCAGATCTCATAGAGCAAGAGGGTGAAGTGAATATTAGAATAACAAAGAAAACCAGTTTGGAGTATAAAAAAAAAAAAACTTCGATATATTGTGAAGCATACTTTCTTAAGAGAGTGGGAGAATTTGAACAGCAATTACCTAAGTAATAACTAGACGAATCTAATAACAATAACAAAAGTACATAATAATATCATGGAGCCATTTACTCTTTCAATGAATGATGTATTAAAAGATGCTCAGCGAATTCATGAATTTAGAGGTAATGATGAATTCGCCTTGACATCATTTCTGAGAGAAGTTGACACATTATTTGAACTTGTGCAAGGTCAACCAAATGCAAAGCATTATATATACCAACGAATAATTTTGAACAAAGTGCAAGGGGAAGCACTTCACGTAATAAGAACATTAGGAACAAATCCAAGCTGGGAGGAAACAAAAGAAGCGTTGATTAATAATTTTGGCGTGAAGGAATCATACCATCAACTATATCAAGATGCATTTGAGGCAAAAAACTGCGGTATAGTAAGTTATTATAAATATTTTATGTAAAATTAATGAAAAATATGAATATGATATAGAAAAACCAATAGAATTTAGCCCTCTATATGCAGAAAAAATTATTTTAAAAACCTTTATAAATAATATAGATGTTAATTTGGCCTCTGTTATTATTAATAGAAATTTAACAAAATTAAGAGATGCTTTTAATTTACTAGAGAAAGAAGGTTTAATTAGAAATGAAATTGAAGAAAAGAATGTTAATACAAATAGTAGTAATAAAAATAACAACAAAAAATATAAGAATAATGGAAATATTTTGCAAAATAGTAACAATGGTCCTTTTAACAATCGGAATACAAGTTATAATGATAAACAAAATTCATACCCTAACTCCAATCAATATAGAAATAATGCTAATTTTAATAATAATTCCTCAGATTCACATAATTCTAATAGACACAGTGGATCCTTTAATAATGGAAATTCTCATAATGAACGCAGACCTTTTCAAACTGCAAATAATAGTGGAAATTATAGACAGAACCATTATCAGATGGATGTAGATCATTTTGAGTTAGGTGAGGAGAATTATGAGGCTGAGGAAGAAGTAAATTTTCTTACAACTGCCTCTCGGGAACACTTCCAATAATCAATGTTACTATAGGTACAGATACAATTAGGGCTCTAATTGACACTGGTTCCACTACATCTCTGCTGGATCAGGATAAATTGCCACAATATGAAAGATTATTACTTAAAAACCCTATATCGTTTACATCTATTAATGGTAGGACAATTATAAGTCAAGAAATTATTACTCGATTACCAATAGAATTCTGTCTGAATGCAACAATGTCGTGGAAATTGACGACATTTAAAGGAAAATCATTTAGTGCAATTCTGGGACAGAATCTGTTAAGACCATTGGGTGCAAAAATCGATATGGGTAATGGTTTCTTGACTATTAATAATATAAGTATTGAATTTTTGAAGATGTGTCCATATGGAGAGGATGAAATACATCAGTTGGAGTCTTTGAATATAGATAACACTGTTTTAGTTAATTTATATAAGAATCTAAATAATGAAGAGAAAATAGCGTTAGATGAAATACTAAATTCTTTTAAAGAATTAATTTTTACTGAGGGACAGATTTTAGATAATACCAACATTACTGAACACGAAATCAGAACTACAACAGACAGTCCAATTTATACTCGAATGTATCGGTACCCTCATATTCATGAACAGGAAATATGTGACCAAATTAATGATATGTTAAGACAGGGTATAATAAAGGAAAGTAATTCTCCCTATAACAGTCCATTGTGGATAGTTCCAAAGAAAATTGACAGTTCTGGACAAAAGAAGTGGAGAATAGTTATTGATTACCGCAGATTGAATGAGGTCACTATTGATGATAAGTTTCCTATTCCCAATATTGAGAATATTTTGGACAAATTAGGTAGAGCTCAATATTTCACAACTATTGATTTAGCTAAGGGATTTCACCAAATTCTTGTCAAACAAGAAGACCGGTCGAAAACAGCATTCTCTACACCATACGGACATTATGAGTTTGTAAGAATGCCCTTTGGGTTGAAGAATGCTCCTGCTACTTTTCAGAGACTTATAAACAGCGTTCTTCGTAACTTTATCAATAAAATTTGTGTTGTATATCTCGATGATATCTTGATTTTCTCTACAAGTTTCCAAGAACATATTTGTAATGTTAGAAAGGTATTTGAATGTTTAAAGGCCGCAAATTTAAAGATTCAAATTAATAAATGCAAATTCTTTGCAAGGGAAACCTTATATTTAGGACATATTTTGACACCAGATGGAGTTAAACCTGACCCTGCGAAAATTGACACAATTTTGAAACTTAAAGTACCAACGACAATTAAAGGAATTAAGTCCTTCCTAGGTTTTACAGGCTACTACAGGAAATTTATAAGAGATTTCTCAAAGGTTGCATATCCGATGATTAAATATTTGAAGAAAGGCACCATTTTGAACGTAAATGATCCAAATTTTATCAACTCTTTTGAGAAATTGAAAATAATCATTACAGAGGCCCCAGTTCTAAGATACCCAGATTTTGGAAAGCCATTTCAGCTTATAACTGATGCAAGTTTAAATTCATTAGGAGCTGTTTTACAACAGAATGGGCATCCGATATGTTTTGCCAGTAGAACATTGAATGGACACGAGACAAATTATTCAGCCACCGAAAAGGAACTGTTAGCAATTGTGTGGGCTACTGGCTATTTTAGACCTTATTTGTACGGGACAAAATTTGAGATTCTTTCGGATCACCAACCATTGAAATGGTTGTTTGTAAAATCACGGAGTAGAGATTTAAATCCAAGACTTTATAGGTGGATAATAAAGTTAAGTGATTTTAATTTAATAGTTAACTACATTAAGGGAAGGGATAACCAAGTGGCAGATTTTTTGAGTCGTATAGACAACGATTCTGGACAAATAAATGCTTTACTTGATGATCATGATTCCTTATATAATAACATGGACGATGATATGGCAACTATTCACTCACAGGAGGAGGATTTACATGACCATATTGGAATTTTAGATACCGTGGTTAATAGATTTAGGACTCAAATAATCTTAACTGACAATAAAACTATAGAATTTGAGGTAATTAATGGTAATAGAAAGATCTATATAAACTCAACTGATTTACAGAATTTAGATGAAATTTTAATGCGAAATATAGATAAAGGTAAAATAGGAATTTTTACGGAATTAGACGATCATAAGTATCATATTTTGCAGAAGGCAATTATAAGATTATTTGATGGAAATGTTAATTTGAAATTTGTGAGATGTTCGTATCATGCCAGGGAAATGTCATCCGAAGATGAAACATACAGACAAATTGATCACTATCACAGGAAGGAAACCGGCCATTCTGGTATAAATGAGAATTATGAAGGTCTAAAAAGGATCTGAAAACACTTATTCAGAAATATATTAATAACTGCGATGTATGCAATAGAGCAAAGTTTGATAGAAATCCCGTTAAGGAAAAATTTAAAATTACAGAAACTCCAACTGATATTAAACAAATCATACATATGGATATATATACAAACTCAAAATTTAATTTTTTGACTTTTATAGACAAATTTTCTAAATTTGCTACCGCATATTATTTGGAGGATAGAACTAACCAGACAATTATTGAGAAACTTATGTTATATAAATCTCAAAAAGGACATTTTGAAAGGCTTATTACTGATAATGAGTTTAAGAGTATTAATATAAAGGAATATTTAAGAAATGAAAATATCGAGCTTCATTTAGTAAAACCTAATAGCCACACTGGGAATGCTGATATAGAAAGACTACATAATACAATTAGTGAGAAAATAAGGACATTAACAATTGAACGGAAACATATGAATATTAAAGACAAGATGAGTAAGTCGATAGAATTTTACAACAATAGTTTCCACTCTT